>OZ005742.1:6307078-6414940 GCA_963930735.1 Dioctria linearis | reverse complement strand
TAACTCATAAAAAAATGGATAGAAAAATATTGATTGCCTTTCTTTTACGGCTCTTCAAAAATCACCTAAACTTCGGGCCTCTAGACTAGAATACCCCCTTAATATTACAAAGAAAGATCCCATGGAAGGTTAGAAATGGACTACGATAAAATAAAAAATAGTCAGGATGAATTTTTGAAATAACCACATTCCTTCAATAGTGTGAGCGTTAGTGTTGAATTATGGAGCAATAACGTGAAGATCCTCGCGGAAGTCCCATTTGGATACATTCATTTAATCATTTTTCATTATAAAATATTCTTGAACAAACCCCAAGTCTTTGTGTAATGTGTGTGTAATTGCACATGTTCTCAATTGAAAACAAGATGGGAATCATTTATACAAATAAATAGCAGTGGACCAAAGATCGAACTCTATGGGACTCTCATTGATGGCAGAAGCAAATTCAGGTGAACTGTTAATAAAAAACCGAAAGCATTTTATAAGACTGGAAAGGAAGCAAGATTTTAATTAATCCAGGCTAATTAAATTTGATTATGTTGAAATTACGATCGAACAGACATGTTCACTGACTATAGTAAAAAAAAGAACGCTGCATAGGGAGCATCTGTTTCAACATGGAGGCATACACTATAAATTCCGGATGGATTCATCGGGATTCAGTAAATTTATATCATTTATATTCTAAGTTGTAATATTACATCTATATTTCCCTATTGTTATGGTTGTGAAAATCGTCTTATATGAAACTTTGTTCAAATTAAAGTTGAAAATGTAGGCCAAATATAACAAAGCTCAAATCATCTTGAGAGAAAAGAATACTTGATCAAAGAGGCCAGAAGTTTGCTACGCTTCCAAAGTCCCTCGATGGTGGTTTGTTGTGTTTGTTGATTGTTTTTCCTGAACTAGTAACTCTGCAGACTTTGGGCTTTTCCAGTGACCCCAATTTGGTATCTCATGGAGAGGATGGCGGCATTCACCTTGGGAGCGCCACAAATTAGAGAAGGGAATCCCTACGCGAGAATTCAGCCACAATCAGAATTAACTAAATATTCTTTAGTTAATACTTTGTTAGAAAAGCGCTCTCGTTAATTCTAGTTTTAACTGTGTTATATTACTTAAAACTAGAATTAACGAGAGCGGTTTGTTAGAACTAGAATTTCCTAGTAAAATCGGGTTTTGACGGATTTTGTGTTTTGACTGTAACATATACATTAATAAAAAACATGATTTGTGCCTCACAGATGGTATAAGCATCAGGACTGAAACACAATTTAAGCTTTTCAGTCAGCTTTATTGCCAGATTTCTTCTAAAGCTCCCTGAAAAAGCTGAATTGAACACAACTGGCGTTTTTGGCATTTGCAACTTTACCTTGTTTATGTTAAGAACTTTTATTAATCTCTCACTTTCAAGGTGATGTGCAGAGTGGTTAGAAGTATCTAATCTGAAGTGTTACTTAGTTAAAATGAGAATATGGGAGAATATTGGTTTATTTAATCAACTTCATAATATTTAATACCACAAATAATCATGAACAAACATAAGCGCCTTACTACCGTTCTCAGTCTTGAAGGCCTCTTATGAGATTAAGGAAGAAGCACTGCGATGATTATACAAAAAGCTCATTAAACTTTCGCAAAGACATATTCAAGAAACTCCTTCGGTCATAATTTCGAGCGCTCCTAGAACGCTTATTAAAAGCAGCGTTGAAGCGATTGCCGCTGCGCTGTTTTTCCCAGTGGAAAGGAACGACAGTTAATGCTTCCGATTTTCCACAATTATGGTAAATTCATGCTTTTTTGGATAGTTTCGAGATGTAGCAATTTTATGTAAAAATAATACTGATTTTTTTTTATGTCCCACAGGAACTGCTTATCTTTTACTAACTAAGAAAACTTTATACGTTTTCTTCCATATTAACATTTTTGGTAGCTGTATACTTCTTAAATGTGTTAACAGAAGCCATTCTCATCTAATATTCGACATTCGCACAGTTGACAACATTAAAATTCCTTCAAGTTGGCAGTCATTGGGCTTGAAATTTGCAATTTGATCAAATCGCAAGCCAGCTTGAAGCTGGCAAAAAAGTTAAAGCTCCAATTGTGTTCTTCTACATTGATTCACATTGTCAACAAATCTCAAGCTCCAATTATGTTTCAGGCCTCATACTAATTCGAGAGTATCCCGAACGATCATTAGATTCAATTTGGCACAATAGCGCCGAGTCTGATTTCGAATTTGTTTTGTTTAGTGGGAGAAGCCCTATAAAGCTAGAATCTCGAGTATGATCAGGTCAGATTGACTAAAGCCGATCCATGTGGAGACCAACACAAGTGGAATTTGCCATACCAGTGGAATTAATCACATTAACTAATTAGTAATGTACATACTAATTAATATTTTTTTCTTTCTTTCTCTCTAGTGAATTATTGCAAAATTTGAGTTTGTGATCACTTGGAATCGTTGGATTATTACATTAATCTCAGAAGATGGAATTTACCATCCTCTTATAGCGTGAGTTTGGCCAATGGAATTTCTCAGAGGCTTTTAGTTTAAAATATTTCTTTTAGTGAAGTGTGAATAAAATCTATGTATGAACTTTGCAAAGCAGCTGAACTAGAAGATAAAGTGTTGTGATTGACTACGGGCACGTTTGTAGAAACTGAATAATTTCAAGTTCAATTCGATTTATTAATTTTTTATAATTTTTGATTAAATCATTCCGAGCCCTGATTCGGGAGGTTAGTGTTGACTTAAGGCACTTTCACATCAAAAGCAAGAACCGAAAAACCTAACCTTTTGTGCAAGTGTATAGTAAACCTACCCCGATAAACATAATTTAGTTCATTTAAATTTTCCAAAATGTTCGAACATTGTTTGATTTCCCTTAAGGGGTTATACCTTCCAAATTTTGTTTTATTTTCATTTTTTTATTGGCTTAAATCATGCCAAAACAACCCTAGAATCAAAATCTACAACACCCAATATTGGAAAAAAAGAAGGCACTGCCGAATACGAAGAGGTATATTTACCCTTTGCTCAAAAGAATTTCATAATAACAAGTACTTAAAATATATTGGCGACAGCGACTAAAAAACTTACAAAGGTATTGTCGACTCAAAACCGTACGAACATTTCGTCATCGAAAAAAAAGAATATGTGGGACACGAGCAAAAGCATTTTGAAACATCAAACGCGTTTTTCTCGAAAACATGTTTTCAAAATCGGCGAGTAGTAGAACTCAAAAAGTTTACATCCGATTGACTTGAAATTTTAGCTGTAGCTTCATCGTTTGACGTTTGATTATTTAGTGAATTATACACGATTTCAGCGATTGATTTACAAGAAAAAAATTTATAAACAATTTCAGCCATTTTGTAAAAAAATGTCAATAAAATTTTTTTTCTCTTCTTCGAGAGTTGCTTAATCAGACATTATATTATTTGTATGACATTAATCTCAAATGTCCTTAAAAAAAAAAAAAAAATTAAAAACGCCTTGTTTTTAGAGAGTTTGGAAGGTATAATCCCTTAAATATTGCATGTTGCTTAGAATTTCGAAAATTTCAAAAATCAATTATGACAATAATTCTGCAAAGTTATTACTTTCACATTAAAAAGTTTCTTAAATTTCATTATCACTTCTAATTGTGACAGTTTCAATTTAATTGTCACTAGGTGTCGCTACACATCAGCCAAAAATTACCTTCTTCAGAGCTAAAGTGGAAATAATACAAACAACAAAACTATTCCCCGTGCATTCTGTGTGTATACGTACGTCGATTTTACAGTGACAAAACTTAATTAGTGCCCTTCAACACACCAAAATCCTTCCAAATATCAGGGGTGATGTGGTCTTCTTTGTTTACATTCATTCACCCTGTCTAAAAACCCGCCCTTTTCCATTATTACTTTAATTTAGGTTCCCCCTGGATACCACCCATCACATCGCTGCCTCCTGATTGACGGTTTGTTGTGGCTCTTGTCCCTCTCCACAGTCCTCATTAAAAGCATAAGCTATCGCCGACAAAAAAGGGTTTGCTTTTACGAAAGTAAGGTGCAGAATGGGTGGCTGGTGTTACCTTAATTAATGACTAGGCAAACAAAGCATATAAAATCAACGTTTTGTTCTTCCGACAGTATATCGAGGGTTGTAAATAGGAAACGCTAAATTATTCATAGTTATATATACAATAGGAGGGGAGCAGGAGGAATAGGAGGATATATATTGATATATTCCTGTAAATTGGTCATATACCGTGTGTCATTTTGTATTTTTCTACGATCCGGTGTAAGATTTATTAAGATGCGTTTGGGTTTTGAAAGTTGTCCTATTTTTGAAAGGAGTGTTGTAAATTGTGGAAAAGTGAGCCGTTTGAGAAGAACTTCAGCTAATTGAATCGAGACTAGTGATAGTGCAAAGTACATATATACAAACTTCTTTTTCACATACGATTCACATGTAGATTTTTGATTAGTCACTTTTTGGACTTTACATGTGTGAAAGAAGTGCGGTTGAAAAATTTCCTACCATTGCGCCCTATGGAAAAAGAACATTTCTTAAGTTTGTAGTATGATAACTTGCAAACCGCACATTGTATAATAAGAATATCTTAGACCTTTTTTTTATTACATTTCTTATCTTTTTACTCATATAAACATTTCTTAGGTCATAAAAGAAAATTTTAGAGTTTTGTCGGTTTTTATAATTATCTGCATGAATTCAGTGCAAGCAATCATTAATTTGGGTGCTTCTCCCACGAATAACGCAGTGCGAGCTTTTTACAAAAGTTCTTTACCTTAAACGAGTGTGAAAGCTTAAGACTATTTGAATAGGATTTTGGATTACGCATTTGATTGATTAAACAAGAGCAGTTAGATATTAAATGCAGTTATATAATAAAACTTTTAATTTATAATTCAATTCAGAGCTTATTCTAGAATTGTGTTCATGCATGTGTGTACTTCATCCAACCATCCACCACATTTATAGCAAAATTTTGTACAAATTTGCACATTTCAACTTCGTCATGTCTCGCTTTAACCTGTTTTACACTTGCTCAACATATAAAAGAACTTTCATTAAAAAACTCCTCACTGCAAACCCTTTGCTTGGCAAGACCAGAAATTCATGCAGTTTATTATAAAATACCACAAAACTCAAATTTTGTTTTATGACCTATGAAATGTTTATGAGTGAGAAGATAACAAATGAAACTAGAAAAAAAAGTTGAAATATATTTTATTTTAAAATGTGTGGTTTTCATAGTTATAAAGCCCCAAACTTAAGTAGTTTTCTTTTCTCATAAGCTGGAACGGTAGCAATCTCTTCATGAATGCTTGTATCTTCTTAAATCTTATTTTATTTTCTGTATTTGCTGTTGGAAAAATTGAAACTATTCGTTGTCCATTATTAAGTGATTTGTATAGGTTCTAGCGTCTTCAAGCTAAGCTTCTAGCAGAAAATTAAACAAGCCGTGCACTTAGCTTTCTCCTTCTAGCAACTCATCTCTCTCATTTTTGAGGCCATTCCCTTTAACTCGTACACGAATTTGTCTGTCTATTTATTTATATATTTCTTTTTTACTATTTTCGACACTCTCGTAGACCCACTTTTGTCATCACAGCGAGCTGAAATTTGGCACACGGGTTCATGTCGCGTGACAATTGAATCTTTCAAAATTTGAACCAGAAATTTCCATGGAAAACCCGGAAAATCGGCAAAATCATTTGAAAATGTGGTACAAATTTGATTAGTGATAAATCCGTTTCAGAAAAAATGCAGAGATTTCCGATTTTTCCGAAAAAAATTTCCGGAATTTTCCGACTTTTCCGGATAATTTTCCGGTAAAAAAGTTTTCTAAATTATGCAGGATCAAGTTCCCTATCAACTGGCATCATTACTTTCTCTCCGGGAATGGTGAAAACTTTTACAGACCAAGGAAGCGTTTGAGCGTGTTGCAACCTAAGACAAACTTGTAGAGCGAAATGAGTTGCATAAAGTTGCTTTTGTGGAAAACTCCGTGGAAAACCCGGAAAAGCGGGAAAATCATCGGACAAATTTTCATCGATATGATTAGTGATAAACCTGTTTCAGGAAAAATGCAGAATTTTCCAATTTTTCTGGAAAATTTTCCGAAAATTTCCGGAATTTTCCGACTTTTCCGGAAAATTTTCCGACAAAAAAGTTTTATAAGCTATGCAGAATCATTTTTTTTCCCGGCCTACTGGCATCAATACTTTCTCTTCAACAATCATGAAAACTTGCATGAAAAGTCGAGGAAAATTCATGTAAATTTTTAAAAAAATTTCATAGTAATAGGAAAAGTCTGTGGAAAACATGGAAAATCGGGAAAATTCATGTTATATGGGATCAAGTTGGAATACAGCTAAAAAGCGCAGTTTTAAACTTAATTTGAATTTCAGAAAACCCTTGCAGTACTTCAACGATTTGATACTCGAAAATTTTATTTTTCGGATCGGCTCCAAACATGACATAAAAATGGTTTTAAAATATCTCCATGCACCACGTAATAACAATTTAGTTAACGTGAAAATGGCAGAATATAAAATAAGTAAAAAACCGAGTTTTCAAACTAAACTGAGGCCAAGCCGCATGAAAAAGTAGAAAATAAACTTTTCTTTACACACAGAGGTGGACTCAGATTTTATTCGCTGACAATCACCGATATATTTCAGAGGCAATAAGTGATTTGATTTATGAAGAGAAAGAATATTCAAGAGAAATGTCCCAATCAAAAAATGTGAGTCCACCTCTGTGTGTGAAGAAAAGTTTATTTTCGACTTTTTCATGCGGCTTGGCTTCAGTTTTTTGTTTGAAAACTCGTTTTTTACTTATTTTATCTTTTCTGCATCGGTTTAATTTAAAAAAAAAAATCCAAGCCCACAACACTGACCGCGACTGAAACTATTTCTTTGCCTGACATTAGGTCCTTTCTTTTGTTTGGTGCAAGTTAACTCAGAGCTGTCAAGTGAAATTCTACACCAAAACCGGAAATCAGCTGTTTTTCGGTGCTGTCTTCGCAAGCGAATGAAGTGATGGTAAAAAGTGTAGATATAAATTGGTTTGGAGAGCTGTCCACCGGGTCAACTACTGACATTGTATTCATTTTTTTTTATAATATTTATCAAAATTTAATTCAATTGTTTGAGTACACTTATTTGGTTGTTTTACCACAAATCAATTTAAATTATTGAACTCACTTGTTTTCTACTCAAATCAATTTATTAATTTCGTTGCTTAAGAAAAAATCAACCAATGATCTTAGATTATATAGCTGTATAATGTACAATTGTCAAATCATCATTTCTACACTGCTTACACCCATGATTTCGATGGTCAGAGAAATTACAATCAGGGCCGTAAACACCAACCATAATAAACTATATTCACGTGTAATGTAAAAATACCAACCAAGATTACTCGAGATTTAATCCCTCGTATTACACCGGCGTAATATTTTATCCGAGATTTTCCGGGGGTAAAATTTCTATTCGAGGATTATTCCGAATAGGTGGCACAGTTCATATTTCCGTTTATAAATTTTCATTTGTGAATTTAATTGTAAATTAAATTAAATTAAATTATTAAAATGGATGCTACTGAATCGGATCAAAGTTTTGAATGTGAAGATTTTGAGATGAGTTCATCGACTAATTTGTCGTCGGATGAAGAGGACTTAGAGCTTCTCCGGGCAGTGGCAAGTTTACCACGAAGACCTAGGCAAAGGAAGTTATTCGAAAGAATAAATCCCATGAAAAAATACGATAATGACGACTTTATAAAAAGGTTTAGATTTCCGAAAGATATTGTTTGTGAAATAGCAGAACTACTGAAGGAAAACTTTCCTTATCACGACAATCGAAATAATCCTATACCAGTTTTGATTCAAGTATTGATTTGTTTGCGATACTATGCTGTTGGAGCTTTCCAAATAGTATCTGGTGATTTATTTGGTGTATATCAGGTTAGATGTGGAAGAGTTGCTAAAAGAGTATTGGGCATGTTAGAAAAATCCTTCTGAAAAATGCCTGCAACAAATGAACAAGTTGCTATTGTCAAAAATAAGTTTTATGATAGGTTTGGATTTCCTAATGTTCTTGGAATTGTTGATGGGACTCTTATTCCAATTTCTTCTCCTGGTGGCAATACCGCAGAAAACTTTAGAAGCAGGAAAGGTTTTTTCGCAATAAATATTCAAGTTGTGTGCGATTCGGATTTAAAATTCACGAGTATTGATGCAAGGTAATATTTATATACATAATTTTGTTATATAAAATACACAGTAAAAAATTTGCACAATTGTTGCCACAAAGCTTAGGTATTTTTCCCTAAAATTTAGCGAATATTACCTAAAATGTAGGGAGTATGCCTTTAAATTTAGGGAATGTTACCTAAATTTTAAGGAAAAATACCTAAGCTTTGTGTCAACAATTTTTACATTTTTTACAGTGTACTAAGTAATTTGTTTTTGTATGTAGGTGGCCTGGATCAACGCACGGCCAGACAGTATTTAACTTTTGCATCTGTTCGCAAAATTTGAACATGGTGTGTACAACGATGGATACTTGTTTGGGGATGCTGGATATGGTTGCAGAAAATATCTTTTGACACCTATTCCTAATGCGGTCACTGATGGGGAAAAAAAGTACAATTTGCATTTTGTAAGAACACAGCAAGCAGTAGAAAGGGCAATCGGTATATGGAAAAGAGTATAAACAATTTTGATAACATTTTTACATAATTGTGTTTCACCAGTTCACTTTTAGAAATTTCAGTCGTTGTACATTTCGCTGTCATCATAATAGCTGCAACCCCCTTTCTACACAACAATTGCAATTGAGAAGAACGTAATAATACCCCCTCAGACGGAAGAGCCAAATTTGAATTTAGGCGACCATGACAGCAGACAACAAAGAATAGCACGTTTCCGTGGCAACGACACTTCCGTTAGAGATGCACTCATTTCAAATTTTTTCTTTACTTAATTTGTTTTTTTTTAATATTATGTAACAAAAGCAAATTAAATTAATTTTCTTCATTATATTTTTTATTCAACATTTGTTTTTTTAAAGTATAGTAGCCCTTTATTTCAGTATACATTTTTTTCTTACTTGCGTTGGCATCGATTTCTGACTCGATTTTTTTTTAATTTTACTTTTTCGAATGTGGCAACGAATTCTTGGAGCGACTCGCTATTCTTTTTCCTTCTTTTGAGCCCTGTTGGCGGATTGAAATGTAAAGGTTTTTGTTTTCTCTGCGACGAGGAGGCAGCTTTCTCTGGATTGGTGTCCTCCCGAATAGTGTCCTCTTCTAAGCGCAGATTGTGTTTACTGCGTCCGCATCTAATTCGAGTACCGCATCAGTTTCCAACACTTCTACTTCCATAAATTCGTCCAGATCTGCATTTCCATAGTCATCAATATCAGTCTAGAAACAAATAAATTTAAGTAATAATAAAATTCCTATTTTTCAAATTTTACTCACATTATTATCGCCCCAATAGTCAACGCTACTGTCATACTTATTTGATACAGGTTCTGTGGATGCCAACACCAGCAACGGTAAAATAGGGTCGTCCTCCAGTACTCTTTTCACATATGTGCCTCCACCAGTTTTAAAAATATTTGCTTTATCTAAACCTAAATTTTATTTTATTATCCTTTTCATGTTCTTGTAGGTATTCCGAAATTGAGCGACCGATTTTTAAACATTGTTTGGGAATTAAATTCATTACAAATCATTTCCCAACAATCATTTTTATCTTTTGATGTTACGGCATCAGTTTTTTAAATCTCCACTTCACTCTTGTATTTTGTTACGAGTTCTACTAGCAAAGCTTTGATCTGTGTGGTCATATGCGCTGCTTTTTTATTTTCCATAATTATTTTAATTTCACTATTTACGATTTCACAGCAAAAAACAAATTCAAACTGTCCACGTCGCATCCCTGTCATTTGAAAATACCGAAAATGTCCGAAAGTAATGCCATAAGCAAAAAATACATGGTTTTACACGAGTTGGTGTTTACGTCCAAAAAAAGCGGGATTATTCTCGGATAGAAATAATCTTTACACGGAAAATAGGATAATCCTCGTTGGTGTTTACGGCCCTCAGTGTACACTACACCACAATTTGACAAGCAAACAAATGGCTTGGTGCACTGCCTTCTTTACTACAGCCCATGGCGTTATAAAATGCATATGTATGAGAAACGTGTTGTTTGAAAGCTTTTAGCATTGCGCATTATGGAAAAACAAACACGTTTCATGTTTAAAAATTTATATAAAATAAACAGTGCTTCTGGTGACGATAATTCTAACGCCTATTCATAGGTCAACTTGTTTACTTTTAGAGAAAAAAAATTAATTGTGAGTCTTTTAACAAAACTACGAAGAGTTTCTGCTTTTTCTTAAACTCTACCCAATTCACTGTAAAGCTTTCGCTCAAGACGAAAGTTCCTTTTTAAGCTTGAAGTTTCTTTTCCCTGCAAATAATGAATATGATTTTATAATGAATGAAAACTTCAAATGCACACACACAATTACTTTATTGTTCCTAGAAGTAAACATTTTGACCTATAAATGGGCGTTACAATTTTCGTCACCAGAAGCGTTGTTTATTTTATATAAATTTTTAAACATGAAACGTGTTTGTTTTTCCATAATGCGCAATGCTAAAAGCTTTAAAACAACACGTTTCTCATACATATGCAAGTAAAAAAGTCTTAGCGCCACGGCCTGTAGTAAAGATGGTGTAATTCAATGTAGTGTACACCTTACAAACGAATAGTTTGGTGTAGTTGACTGTAGTTCCAGACTACACGAAGCTTGCAAACGAATGGACCAATTTTGTTCGTATTTATTGCTACTAATAGGAATTAAAGATGTCATTTCCTTTTTGTAAAAAAAGTCAAGGCCGCCTTACCTGTTTCATTAATTTTTTCCAATTTGTTTCGTAACTTCTCTGAACGTTTTGTCAGATTCATACTTATATGAATATTCAAAAAACAGTTCATAATAAGACAAGTGTCCATCTTTCTTCATACACCCATGACTTACCAGTAGCAAATGTATGATACTCATTGCTATGTAAAATATTTCAGTCTGTCTCCATAGTGACTCAATTTGAAATTCAGTTAGTTCAAGGAAATAATCACTGTGAGCAAATATCATGGCAGGGTTCAATAATTTAAGAAAATGCTATCAAGAAGATTTGCAGATATTTGCTGTAGGTGCAAAGCATTTAGCAGAAGCATTTGTTTAAAGTGAAAAGGGGAAGAAAAGCGGCAGAAAAACAAATTACATGATCAGCTGATGGCTTTGGCCTTCAACTTACCAATAAAATCAGTTTAATTTAATGACGGTAGGTGGCACTTTTACTGCGATTTCAATAATATAGGGTGAAACTTGCTCAATTTGAATTTAAATCGAAGTGTTGTAAAAGGGTTCCTGATGTACCTCATTTGTGTGACACCTGAGACAACTTACAACTAGATGTGCAAAACTCCACATAAACCCGGAACAGTTTTTGAAAGCTCTTTAACTTTTTATTCAACCAAAGAAAGCTATCATTGCGAAGAATTTTTGTGGCATAATACAGCAAGAGAGAGAGAGAGAAAATGTGCAGAGCTTTCTATTAGAGGGCCATTAGCTCGTTTAAGTTGGACCGCGTTTTTGTGAGGTTTTGCACATCTAGATGTAAGTTGCCTCAGGTGACACACTGCATATTTGATAAAAAATTAATTCATTATGGATGACAGTCTCTCCTAGTCAGCTACGGAAATCTATGTATGAGAAAGATTATTTTTCTGTACAAGCTTTTACATTGTGTTTTTTTTTCATGTATATCCTGCATTTGGTCCGCAATTAAAACTTTCCCCCGAAAGTTGCCCACTTAAATTGAACAATTGACGAACTGGCTATAATATGAGTTTCTGCTCTGCTGGAGTCGAATTGTTTGTTTTACATAAATCTGCTTTCATCACAACTGCTTCTGCATCATAATTAAAACTTCCCTCTTCAAACGTACTACTATAGTGCCAATACTCAGCAAACCATATAATTGGCAATGTTCAGGTAATATAACAAACTTTTTCTTTTTGTTCATTAATTAATTAATTAATTAAGTACATAATTAAAAAATAATCATCTACCTACCAACTGGATGCAGGATTATTTACATTATCTCGGGAACATTATCGAAAACCAGCTAACAAATATTCAACTTTGGAAATGATTTCCATTATGAGCCAAAACCGAAATTAGCACTAATATAAATGCCAGGAATTACGAGTAATCTATGAATATGAAATTCGCTTAAAGGTCTGGTGCACCTGTTCAAATTTTCACCACCACACGGTGAAATTATTGTCATCAAATAAGAATTGAATTTGAATCAATTCACAGCCACACACTAAGAATCAGAATCATAGGCAAAATTTTAATTAACTTTCGGCATTAATTCGATAAATGTTCATCAGGAATTCATCGTCATCAGTTAAGCAGGTTTCATACTCGGATAATCAACAGTTGAAAGCCAAACAACATACCTTCACAACTCCAAACAAATTTACTGCCAGACGCCAATTCGGTTGAAAATTGTTGTTGGGAGCCCACCTTCTTGCATACATATATGATTTTCACCTAAAGCAAGAAGGACATATGTACATACATATGTACATTTCAACTAGTTTGGAAGGACTTCCGCTACTATACACACACACACATATACACCTTATATCCTCAAGTATAAACAATCGATTCGGGAACGACGGCATAGTGATTTAGGCAAATATCATACCTTTACCTTGATAGAATCATAATATATGCGTCAACCTAATCTCATCCAGCTTTCGGAGCGGGTTTGTCGAATTATCCCCCATACATTACGGATTAAAATCTCATCAAAATATTCAAATTTATCGCATGTGTGTTTACTGGGAGCAAGTCATTATTTGTCAACAATCACCGATCGGAGTCCGTCGCAGTTGTTGGCCCCCATCGCTGTAATGTCGTTTTCAGGTTAAATTCGGTTCACATATAAAGCGATTAGGACAATTGGAATTGATCTTTCTGATTTGAGCCAGTTGACTTCAATTTGCATTTGCGAAATAATGATTTGATGCAGCTTGAACTTGGGAATTAAATTTTAATCCTCTTGGGGAAGAATGGATGGATAGATTTATAGTGTGTGTCCCGTGAAGACCAATGGATTAACTTTTGTGTCCTAAATAGTGGTAATAAATGTCATGAACCATACAATTTATGGTTGAAAGAATAAGCCTTGGATATTGGTATAAATGATGATGTAATAGAGGACTTCTTCATAATTCTTGGAGTCTATAAAATTTCTTTCGAACTTTTTGTTGTTCTATTTGAAAAGGCATTTATTTTTATTTTTGAATAATTTGATCTGCAACTTTTCCTTTTTTGTGTTTGTTACAAGTTTTATACACGTATCTTTAGGACGTATTGGGAGGATTTAAGTTTTTGTTTTATGAACTACCCTGAATCTTTGACACTGCAAAAGATAAGGATATCGCTCATGTAAGGTAAGGTTGTGGGATTCTAGCCAGGAAAGGAGCGGAATCTCCATTTGCCGGAACTCAACCCTTCTGCGGCCTTACAAAAAGACATCTAGCAGGGGGATTATGTCTAAATTGAAAAACCTCACCAAATATAATGGCAGAACCTTCCTGGATTGAGAAACACGAAAAGTTCATTAACTTCACATACAAAGACTTTAAAAAAGCCATCAAATATGGTAACCACCAGATCAGGCTATTTACTGCCATAATGACGAACATTCTTGGGTGTATGATTAAGAAAATGCGCAGGACTATAAACGATAACGGCCGATTCTGCAACGAAAAGGTAGAGTCTACAGAGTAGGACTTGCTCGCCAAAGACACCAATGTCTAGGTAATGTGTTTTTAACCCCAACAGGTCTTCGGAAAACGGACTGGACCTAATAAGGCATAGAAATAGCACAAAAGATCTATTATGTCGGAGGGCTTAGAAGCATGTTGTTTGGCCCCATTCTTTACTTATAATAATAATTTTAAAGTTTTGGGCTCATGAAATTCGTAGCAAAAAACTGGTGTTAATGAAAACTTTTCATAAAAATCGTAGCATATATGTTAGAAAAGAATGGTGCAACTTCCGAATTTTCCAATTTAAAGGAGGATTGAGTCCTTGTTCGAACATGATTCTCCAATTTCAATAAAATTCCATATTAGTAGGTAAATACGAGCAAGTACCATTTGACAGCTATTATGGATATGACACTCTAGTCATATCTAATTAAAAACAAAACTGCAATTTTTCAACGCCAGTAGTGTATATTCTCGGTTGCGACTTGGGAGACCTGGAAATTCGAAATATGTCCACTGTAAAATTTTGTTAATTCGGATTTGGATTGTCAAATTATTGAAATCCAGTGGAGTGATCGATTTTTAAAAGAAGAGTTCTGGACCACATACCTACTCGTTAGATTGAAAATATAAAATAAAATAAGTTACAGGAGAACTATTCTAACTAAAGTCTGGGAAATTAAGTATATGTAATTATCCGAGGTCTATTTCAATAAATTTTGTCCAGTGAAGATTTGCAGGCCTGTTATATAAGGCGATCGCACTCCTTCTGATATTCTAAGGAAAGCAATTACCTTTGCAATGATAAACGGGTTGTGACGTATGTCTCCAAGGAAAACATTTCAGTGCTCTATATTTGAGACGGAGGTGTTGGGAATCTGCTAACTATATTTAATTAACTATTAGAATTAGTGCAGTGTGACACATTTCAAGAATTAACAACTGCAGGATGTGCAAAGTGGTCCCCGAGGAAAGTCAAGCAGATTTCAGAAATCGTACAAAGACCTGTATTATGCACCAACCAGAAAATAATGAAGTAAAATTTAAAAGTTGTCATGTAGACAGCTATTTCCTATTTGAAGGATTAATATGCCCATTTTAAAATTGATCATGAAAAGTTAAATGAATTGAACGAAGTTATGGTATCCTTGTGAACAAGTTTAATTAACATACTGAGTCTGTTAAGTTATTCCATTTATTATAATTCTTGACAAGCTTGGATGTCTACAGACATATAAAAGCCATTGTAAGTTTGTTTCGTCAGTATGAGTATGATATCTAGCCAACCCAACTTTCTGGCGATCCTAAGGTGTCATAAGTAGCCAGATTATTGTCTCACCGTATTTCCAGGAAGTTGCACTAGACTCTTATAGCGATAAAGTGAAGAATCCCATATCATGCTCCGGGAATAACATTTAGTGTTGATATATAATATATTTTTATATCGTTATCTCATATTGATGCTCAGGGCATGACGTTGTTGTGGGTTTTCCTAACTTGGTCTACTTCAGTTATATAGGAATTAAATTGCTATATACCTATGTGATAACATATTTAGGAACAAATTATCCTATAGATCCTAGATGAGTCTACAATTTTTTATTATTCATGTGGAATTTATTATGCATGCGCGACTTAAGACCCGTCTTCACATAACAAACATTCTACATATGTTTGTCATATGTTGGTCAAACATATGCGGATGATGTTCAGGTTTATCTAAGCCGGCCTATAGGTCTTCACGAGGTTTGCTTATCACGCATAAATAGTGCTCTGGATAGAATATATGCCTGATCTATGGATAATGGTCTGCAACTTAATCCCGTAAAATCATTTTCTAATAAGTTTTTATAATAACGCTTTCGATGTGTTTGACGTCCCACAAGTGATCCTGAACCATTTTCCACTACCCACACTAAATAAGGTTACCAATATTGGGATAGAATTAAACAGCAGCATGAAGTGCTGTGATTATATTAAGGCGAGATTAGGTAAAATTTATGCTGGGCTGCACAGAATTTGGCTCTCGGCCGATATATTGCTTCATAAGACTCGTCTGGTTCTAGTAAAGACATTGATTCTGCCTCATTTCTCGTTTGGTAGCGTTGTTTTTCCCAAACTTGATTGTATATGTGCACGTAAAATGGAGGTTGCATTCAACGACTGTATCTAGATTGCGACGATTTGATCACGATTCCCCATTTAAGCTTCAATTACTTGGGTGTTCTTTGGAATCCATTTTAAAGCATCGGGTGCTCTTTCTACTGTTCGGCATACTACGGTCCAATAAACCGGAATATCTCAGGGAATTTTCCAGATTACTTCGTCTCAGCGGAATAGAAACCTGATAATACCACGTTTTTAAAGATCAGTTGTGGAGAGTTCTTACCTCGTCCAGTCTATCAGACAATGGAATAAATTACCCGTTGCTATACAAAACGCAAACGCCGTCAATGCGTTTAGAATGCAAGTTCGAACTCACTTAAAATAACCCCTTTATAGGATATTAGTTCCTATTCTCTTCTAGGTTAAGAGGCAGTATTTAAACTATTTAAACTATTCTTGTATTATATTTAAACCAAATTTTGAACTAAATGATAAAATGCAGTAGATACATAATTTGTATGCTTTTTAGCTTTGAAACAACAACTTTTTTATGTATTTTTTTCTGAACTATCAACTCAATACAGATCACTTTTTATTTATAACTCAGTTCTTATTTCTAACACTAATTTATCTAGCACCGACTTACTATTTCATTCTATAAAAGATTGTAAATCTTGTGTACATTTACTAGCAATAAAATTGTACAAGACAGATGTATTATAAAATTAATAGTAATGTATTCTACACACCGAAATTTGTGGGACAAATCGAGTAAAGCGTACATGGAGAAATTATAGCGAAATGACTCCCACATATAAATTGAAAAAAAAAATTGGAAGCTAAACTCATTGCTGACTCAGTATCGGTGTGAAAAAAAAGCACAAAAGAATTTTCTGGAATGGCTGCAAATGCCAAGGCGCAGGGCGATTCTGATCTTTTGTCGTCCTATTTATTCTTGTTTTTTGTAGAGCTGAAAGTATCCGGATAATTTACTATCCGGATTATCCGAGATAATTAGGATCCGATTCCTCAAATCCGGGTATTTGAATAATCCGGATCCTATTATTCGGATCCCAACTATCCGGATTTGGATCCAAACTATCCGGATTCGGATCCGAACTATCCGGATTCAGATCCGATTTATCCGGATTCTGGTCCGAACTATCCGGATTCGGATCCGAACTATCCGGATTCGGATCTGAACTATCCGGATCCAGACTAAGCAAAAAAAGGTCAAAATTTCCCTCAGATTGCATAGTTTCTTTGGGAAAATATAAATTTCATGATATTCTCATTTTCTCAATGAAACAACAGAATTTTAAAGCTTTTTTGCTTAGTCCGGATCTGGATCCGGATCTCAGGAATCGGATAGTTCGCAGATCCGGGTATCCGGATTTCCGGATATTAGCAAATCCGGATCCAATTTTCAGCTCTATTTTTTTGACATATATTGTCGTACTTTTTTTTCCAAAACAGTTCATTTTGTGTCATGGAGAGTAAATTTAAATTTTATTTACAAAAAAAAAAAAAAAAATCAAAATGGCACCTCAAGCTCCCAACAACAAGCCCGTTCACGGCGTGTTTCGGTCTGCACGAGGCGCTTCACAACATGTCAGTTCATCCAAAACGAAACAAATAGGGTTGACAATTATTAAACTAGATGAAATTTGGAGGGGGGGTGGGAGGGGGGGGGGGCGGCTAATCGGTTTTCGTTTTCAAAAAAACCTCTGAATAACAAAATGACAAAAAACCATTTCGAAATCAATTTCTGACAGAAATCGCTTCCTGATGGCCTTACAAATTGAATTCGTTTTCAATTGCGCAGAGATTCATGTGGATCGGTTCATCCGTTGAAGCTCTAGAGCGCCGCGCGAAATACGTTTTTGCCAAGCAATTGAATAAAAAAAAATAAAATTGAAAAAAATAAGAGCTCTTTGATTTTTAATTAAAATATATTTCAGCAGAAATTTACAAGAATTGTGAAAAGACCAACTCTAAGCTGTAACGTCTTTAATAAATGAAAACCTAACATTTGGATAATTATGCTTACCTTGGGTCTAGGTTTTTTGTGAGAAAGTGCAATATTATCAGGTTCACAGGTTGATGGCCATTTTATTATTTTACGCTTTGGTGGGAACGTAGCTCGCACGCTGATAAACGTTGTTCACAGAAAAGAGCATTTAAAACTCAACATTATAAAAAATCTTTGAGAACTATTCCAACACCAAAGACTCTATAATACAAAGATGTTGCATATGGTATAGCCTGTCTATTGTACTCAATTTTCTAAAATAGAATTGAATATCTGAAACTCCACAGTATGTCACACCCAACAAATCTTCTTAGTTCTTAGTCTTCGCAGTTCTCAAAATGAGCAAGGCAAGGCACGCAGCAATTTCTGAAATGAAAAAAATGTATTGCTCCAATATAACATCTATGATGTCCTGGGAAGCTCTCAATTTTTTCTTAGAAATTTAATGGGAATTTTTTCATTAGAATTTGTATGCATTTTTGGCGGCCGACAACGACACACATGAAAGCGTTGTATCTGAGAATAACTCAATTCGGGCAGTAACATGAATAAAATTTCTGCCAAAACATTTTCTGTAAATTTCTAAGATGAAATGAATTCTTATTGCTTAACTAGCGTCTACGCTCATAAAAATGCATACAAATTTTGAATAATTTTTGGAAAAAATTGAGGCCTCTATGTACATCAAGCCAATCCAGTAAATTTCTTAGAAAAAATTGAGGGCTTCTCTGTAGGGAGGTCCAGGCTGTAGTGCTTATGATTAGTGGAGGCCGTGTACAATGTGAAGTTATTTCTGAACAGAGGTGGAACCTCGGGATTCCACATTATTTTTCACCGAAGACAAACTACACAATATGTCTGCAATATCTTTGTATTATAGAATCTTTGACCATACAGAGGCCCTTTTTCTTTCTCCAAGCTGACTGTGCTGAATCTGAAAGTTAATGTTTTCACGAAATTTATGAGGGTACCCAGGTAGCGAGAAAAGGTATCCCCAGCAAGCATGCTCCGAGTGCCTCAGGTACCTGTTTTCCAGCCGACGGCGGACGTTACCGCTCACTCTTGGATATGAAAATATCCTTTTACCCCGCGTGCTCTAAGTACTTTAATTATGAAAATTATGTAAAAAAATCGATTTTTTCATCGTCATATCGTCATGAATGGTAACAAGTAAAAAATCTGGAATTGATCAAAGACCGGTTCTTATGATACCCTAGTAAGTGCCCGTTTGTAATTTTGTATGGTCACCTCCCTGTGCAAGTTTGATTTTTGAAGTGGTTTTTCGCATATATTTCTAGAGCGGTTCGTGGGGCAGTAACATTTTTTCTAACCATTATCATAGAATTTCATATTCCGAAGAACTTTTCAGTACAATAACATTTTCTGGGAGTGATCGTTTTTGCAGTATACGTAAAAAATCTATATTTTTATATGGCGACACCAAGAAGTGGTTGCCCGATTTAGTTCATTTTTGAAGCTTTGTGTGCTATTTTGATGAAAACACCGTGTAAAAAGTTTCAGCTCTCTACGTCTATGCGTTCTCTGGAATTGTTCAAATATGTATATAGTAAAAACCGAAAATTTTGTGTGGCAACCCTATAAAGGAGTTACCCGATTTGTCCCATTTTCGAACTTAAATCTACATTTTCATTAAAATACTCGCGAGCAAAATTTCAGCTTCCTAAATGAACGCGTTTTCGAGTTATCGCGAGGACGGACTGACAGACGGACACGCATAAATCAAAATGACTTTTAATTTTATGCGTCGGTGCCTGCCAACCCATTTTTCCACCATCATTATTTCTAGGTGAAACAAACGGAATGACAAATTTAGCATACCCTATAGATTTCATTTAGGGTATAAAAGTTGAGTATATATAGTAAAACGGTAAAACCTTATACTTCTAATGGAGTAATGGAAGTGGTAAAGTAAATGAGTTAAGTATCATTTCTCATACAACAACAACATCTCAACTTTAAAAACAAAATCACCGTTAAATATTCCTTAAAATTAAATTATTCACTTACCCCTGAATCCGTTTATCTCAAAACGATGCACGATGTGACAGATATTCCTGATAAATGTCCTTAATTAAATTGCATGCAATGAAGGCATCCATCCATGGTGGTAGTCCTTCAATGCCAAAAGAGGACTTTGCAACTGCTCTCGTATATATGTAGCTCAAATTAAATTGTAGCCGACTCAATATAAGCATAGGAGGCCCGGTTAAAAGCCATTCAATTACGTCAAACATTAACAGCACTTTCACAATTTAAATGCACTTGTTACCACCTAGATGCGGACATAAACCACCTCGTCATTCCTCTGTAACCGGCCCAAAGTAGTTACCAGTTTTCCCACTCTATTCCTTCATTGAATCTACAGCAGCGGAATCAAGTTAATGTGAAACACGGTTAATACTTTGCTGCTGCTGCTGCTGTTCAGCTGCTTCGGTGCTTTTATCCGCAAACAGAAAAAAAAAAAAACGGAATGTTGCTTGCTGCACTTAAATCTCATCCATTAACGGTGGTTATATTCAGACGGTCCACGTACTACACTTGCTTGGGCATATAAAATTTTCAAAATTTTTATTGCTTCAACGAGAAGGACGAAAAATATTCTAGTGTCCATCGCAATGGCCTCTTTCACACGGAAAAAAAAAGAATCGCAGAAAGTATATACCGGAAATCCCCATAACAATTACCGAAAATGAATAGTGGTACTGGCTGTAAATAGCTGAGTGCGGTGTCTCATATGTGAGTGCCTAAATGCATGAGTTAGCAGAGAACCCTGCGGAACATATCGCACAGTATAGGAGCATCCGATGCAAAACATGAGGGGTGGTTGTTGGTTGGATGGGGGGTGATCGAAAGTCCCAAAACAAAACCTCGTCACCTCTCTTCTCCTTTTAACCCTTGTAAGCGGACACAGAGAGGCTATATGGTGCAAAGCTCCAGAGATACTCTAAAGGGTTAGCAAATTTACGATGAATGCACATTCCCGCCAGCACCAAACTGGATTTGGGATTGGGATGCTATAGAATATGCTTAAGCTGCAGATATTTACCCGATGGTCGAAAGCGCTTGGGTTGAGTTTTGTGTTAGTATCTGATGCTTCTCAACCGAGTTTCCCTCTAATGGAAGAGTTTTTAATGCAATTACTACACTGTTTGGGCCCAGCCCTTCTGCACGTTTCGACCGACCGTGCCATGGTTCGTGGCAACAAGGATGTGCTCTTTTTTTTTTTGTACCCACGTATATTGCTATATAGCTACATACATATCTATATAATTCTATACATCGTCGCATCTACATTAAAAATTTATCCTCAATATCCTTGTAAAAGTTCAGTGTGTGAAGCCTTGCATGATTCAATGTCATAAGACTTTTTAAGTAATGTAATGACTTAGTGTAGCAAGGACCTTCTCGTATGAGGGAGTTTCTGTTTTATTTTATTTTATTATTATTTTTGTTGCATGGAAATTAAATGCAAAAATTTTAATTTTGAAATACTTTAAAAACTGAGGAATTTCAAGATTTCAGCTGATTGTCAGACTCAGATTTCTTAAATACCGCGTGCAGGATATGTGGCTATATGGATGTAGGAAGCATAGGCATCTGAACCGGGTACTAAAGAAGAAATTCCAAATGTGAGACGAAACGTTTACGTATATATCGTTAGAATTCAGAGACTGGATATACACATGACTACATACATACGTAGATACCAAGCCCAACATACACACGTATACTATACTCCATCTCCGATATCAAAGTTTTTCGCGTTAAAAGCGCCCATTGTCATTCCACACCCTGTGCACATAGAGTGGAGATAATGGGGTATCTCCGACCGCCTCATATTTTAAAATATGCAAAGCTAAATAGACCGAATTCTCGTGTATAGATTTAATTAACGCACACATTGCTGGGTTAGCGTGGCATACAAAGGCTCCAACACCAGCTGAGCCTAGTGACACAAATCAAGTTAAATACTATGGGTACCATCAGTGCTAGCATGCTAATATTCCCAGCTTATAGGCGATAGAGATATGTAAATAATCATCCCTCCACCCACCACCTCCAGTCATCCGTGGTATACGCATCGTATGATCCTGTACTACTATACCACCATCACCACCACCAACCATCATGCCATCAATCCTATCCCAGGCAATATAATGTGTGAAGAAACTAACTGCCTTCGCAATTTAAGGGTTACATAGGGGTAAATTGAGAAATTCACACAATTACTGTGATCGAGAACGCCAGTTTTGGTAATTAAAACGACAAAAGATAAATAGAGAGTTCCAACTTTCCAACAGTCTTCTGAAGGCTGCATAATAACATATATATCTCGACTTCAGGCTGAGATTGCTTTACTGTGTCTCGTACGTAATATATAGGACAGACGAGATTTTCCTAAACGAAATTGGAAAAGTTGACAACGAACTCATTTCGTCGTCTATCGCAATCTTCTCTATTGTCTCTCATCTAAAACGGGCTTTTGTTAGGTTTTAAATTCCGGACAAAGTTCAAAACTGCGAAGAATAAATAAAACCGAGTGAGGAAGGCAAGTCATGTGAATTGCTTTACATTACATTTGCACAGTATACTAAATTACCAACGGAATCGACCCATATTTTCTGTTCGGTGTTTCAGAATATGTTGGAAAATCAAATTCCTTGTACGCCTTTTGTTATTGTATTTTCAATGATTGTCTTAAGTTTATTTAGGCATTTTAAAGTAACAAAAAAAATTGTATTCAAGTCAATTCGGAGAGAAAGTAATACATTGAAAAAGTGTACCAACATAATTTTTATGTATGTATGTATATCGATGTCTCGTACGTTGCTTAGCACGCGTGAGGGAGTGGGTGAGAAAAACTCACGAAAACACTATTTTATGGGACCTTAGGAGTAATTTCAATCGGTAACAAGCATTCAACTGGGATTTCACTATTGGTCTTATTGTCAAAGTGAGTACACTGAACTTATTACGAACATTTAAGGCGGTGTTCAGAACAGTTTAACAATATTTTGAACAGCTCCCAAAAATCTTGAGCTTGCTGCTCAATAAGCTATAGTAAAATTTTAGTTCTATCATCTTCGATAAATTCATAGCGAGTCTACGGAAATTAAACTTTTAACTCGTATTACAGATACAGGATGATTTGCCAAGCGTGTAGGCTCACTACACGCAATTTGGTAAAGATTACGTCAAATGGACTTTATTTTCGACCAATTATAAAAATATTGTTTGTTATGGATCCATTTGCAGATGTGAGGGCTGGATGACGTGAAGTCCTATTGCCAGTGCTAGCTGACAGCTCACTTAGTGACAACTTCGCCGACCGTCACGCTAGCATCTCGGCCTAAGTGCGGAAAGTATGGGGGTGGGTTCAATATACCAAATACTTGCCTGTAACTTTCCCATAAACAAAAAGGTATCGTGCCTAAAAATTTAACACAGACAGTAGAATGGACCTACTACTGGACAAAGTACAAAAAAAAAAGATGCCACACACAGGTCCTGAAGGGACCTCATATGTTACTCACCCGAAGAACTCCATGAGTACCAGATGTTATGATCCCAGTTTGCCATCCCCGGCCGCCCATGACACCACTGGCAGTTGCTTTGCGATGCCCCTACTGTGTGCCTGTGAAAGGCAGAAAGAAAAAGGTCCGGGAGGGAGGCGGAGAGAAACGAGCTAAGGTTTACTTCTTATCATTCATTTTATTTTATCCCATGAGGCTGAATACCAATATAGAATTTTGTTATTTATTATTTTTTTCTTTCTTATAATCACCCCGAAGCTCTATAGGTGTCGGCGAGTAGATGAGCGGTGCTGGTGCTGGGTCCTTAAGGGCGTCGTTGATCGGTCCAAGGAGATTTCTTCCTTTATTCTCAGTTGTACTATAGCATGTGTACGACGAACTCGTTGCGCGGTTAATGAGTCTCTAAAAGGCCTTCTGGAGACGAAATGCTAACAAAAAAAAAATTGTTTTCTAAACAACGCGCGGTCGGGGAAGAAACCTCTCGTTGGGGACGATACTATGACTGCTGTTCTAACAACCTTCCTGTTCTGTCTAGGTTCTTCCGATGAGATCCTTGGCACAAGTGCTTATTTTTCGTCTGAAAACAGGTGATGCACTACGTTATTGAGACCCTAACACTATTCGCGGAAGGTACTAATGCGTTGCCTTACCATTCGCGTATCCCAATACGTGGACAGCCCTCAGTAAGTCTAAAATCTCATAACACTTGGAACTTTCAACACTAAAATTAATAATCGCGGTATCATTTCAGTTCAGGTGCTTTTCAATTGTATTTTATAATTCAAATATATTTTAATCTACGACACTAATTATGTACCGAAAATAAAATCATTTCAGTTCCTTCATGGGTTCCTCTGATGGTATAACACCCGGTAGGTATGTTGGAAGCATATGTTTTTATGCTATGTAGCCAATTATCCATCAGAATCTTATTTCCGTTCTTTTCCAGGTGCTGCTTTAATAGGAGAGCACACAATAAGTGCGGTAATATTGTTATTACAGGTACACTATGACCAACAGCTGCAAGTTCAACTTTTGAAGAAAAATTTGTTAATATATATGAAATTTCAGGTCGGCTAGTCCTTTACGCCATGCCGTAACTGTTGTTTTCTAAAAAAAAAAAAATGTAGTGGTCCCCTGATAGCGGGTATACCACATGAATGCGAATAAGGTTATGCATCCTTTAGCGGGAGATTTCTTTCTTTTTTGGGTCGATAATTTTAATTATAGGTGTGCCAAATTGTTGCCTTAAAAGCTTCCCTCCTTGATGTAAATATTCATATAACTGTGAGTACTTTTCTGTTTCCTTTCGTTTTCTTTTCAGGTGCTCTTCGCTATGCGCCTACGCTGAGCAGCGAACTTAAACTCGGGCACTTTTTCTTATCGCCATCGCTGCCAATTTTTTTGGTATTTGTTGTTGCGCATGCAGGATTAGATTTCTTTTTTATTTAAATAAAACTTTTCACTAATTTACGTCGCTTTTTATTCGTACTCCACAACCTCACTGTTTGGTGGTTTTAATTTTCTTTTTGATGGCTTCTTTCTCGTTCGTTTGTTCAAACTTAAAAATTAATCAACAACTTATCACTTTTCTGGTCTTATAAAAAAAATTCTTTTTTCTTCGCGTGTTGAACTGGACCACTCCAGAGTTTCACAATCTCCCTCCACCCCTTCTCTCATATTTCCCGCCTCCACGTGGCCCGATTTCTCCGTTTCCCAACATGGTGTGTGTGTCGTTCCGCTGACAGCTCTGACAGCTAGAGGTCAGGGTAAGTTCGCATGAGCGGCTTGCTGTGGTTACACTTGGCATTTCCTAGCTGCCGTCAGGCCCACATACGACCATAACATGTTACAGATCACTCACCTTATTTTATCTTGCGCATACATTTAGAACAACCATGTCACTAGATAAACCGCGCAAATAAAGGGCAGCCCACACGTAGCAGCACGAAGCACAAGTATTTTGCTGGACTCGTGCCTGGACAGATATAGAAAATTAAAACTAAATAAAAAATTCAGCAAATACGTGAGTGAGACCGACTGCTTGGCAGATTTAGAAAGTTGAAATTAAATGAATAGTTTGACAGGTATGGAAAATTAAAAATAATCGAAAGTTTTGACATGTATGAAGAAGATAATATTTGTATTAAAAATAAAAAAAAAATTGGAATTAATTTTGATAAATGTAAAAATAAAGGAAGATAAAATTTGTATTAGAAATAAATATCAATCAATACTAATTTTACCAATTGTTAACCTAGAGATAAATTGATGCAGCTAGATAGGTTTAGGCTAAAAAGTTCCAAAGTACATCACTTAGACCACAGACAATTTTTTTTTGTAAGCCGCCATGTTGGTGTCAGAGTATCTTGTCTTGTTTTGGCTGTGTGATAAAACTGACATAGATAGAGTTCGTGTATGTTTAAAAAATAAAATCCATTGAAATAATGAGGTTCGAATCTCGATCGTTGCTGCAGCGGCGTAGCTATGTAAATGAAACCACTGCGGTCGCATGGGGTGCCTGATTCACCTCAATGAGCCTCAATGAGCTCCAATGAGCCTGAATGAGCCCCAATGAGCCTCAATGAGCCCCAATGAGCCTCAATGAGCCCCAATGAGCCTCAATGAGCCTCAATAAGCCACTAACGATTATTTTATTTCGAAAAATATTTTCGAGTACCTGAACGGTTTTCATTCCTAACACCCGCGAGATAACTATCCGTGACCGACGTACAAACGACAACAACTGCTCTAAGGGTGCAAGCAATTTCATTTCAGGTTTTACTGTGTGTTAAAATACTACGGGAGGAAATTTAGTAGATATACACAATCAAAAAACTGTCCGAACTTATAATCATTGAATTCATTGCTAGGAGTTTGAGTTTCTTCGAAATCTACTACTTGTTGCATATTTTTGACTATTCCCGTCACCGTTGCATCCGCGAAATGATCGTTCTCAAAACTCAAAATAATAGAAAACTATCTTCGAAAATCTATGGGCCAAGAGCGCATATCGCAATTACCACTACTAAGCATAGAGGCCGGACAAGTAGAAAGGATGGATGTCTCGAAACTCATCGATGACTTTGCGAGCACTAAGTCTCGAAAAAAAACCTTTTAAAAGTACCGCGAAATTGTATGCTAAGTAATAACCTATGTAACTTTTTAAAATTAACTTAATGATTTTCTACCATGGGTTCTATATTGTTTTCTGTATAAACTGTTACTTGAAATTAAAAAAGAATTGCAATTCTAATTTTAATTCATTTATAATAAAACCCACTATATTTTCAGGAGTTTACCGCCGACTAGCCAACTTCTCGTCTAACGCTCGGCGGTTCACGTTCGTTATTATAGACAAAAGGGTGCTTTCGTTTTTTTGCATTGGGACGCACAAAGGCTAATTACGACACTGCACTGCTGCCCAAATAATTTTTCACCTTGCACAAGTTGTGGTTGGAAGATCGAAGTTTCTGCGATTTGGGCACGCGTTGTTTCGATCCAATATGAAATCTCAGATGTGATAAAGAAAATCTCATACGACGCTATACAACAGCGCCATTTGAGGATGATCGAGCTGTATAACCAAGTGTAGGATTCTCTACCAATAAAAAAGGAAAAAAATAAGTAAAGAATTTGAAAAGGTGCTAATGATCCAGTGAATTGGAAACAGAAGTATAAACCATATCTGTACGGATTCCCACAATGTAGGGGCTCAGTCGCGATGAAGAATGTCACAGTGGCAGAAACTAAAGTTGTAATATATGGGGAAGTTAGTTTTATGCTTTTTGTCTTTTCTAAAGTACTGGAATTTATTGTACGAGAACAAGTATTAGCTTATCTTGAAAGCAGTTCCCTTCTTACCGACTTGCAATGTGGGTTCCCAATCACCTCCCTTACCTTAAACATAAATGGCTAATGGTCCGTTACAACCAGACAATAGCCAACATGTAGCTGTATGACAGTTGGTGTTTTAAGTTGTACTGAAGATCGCTTTGGTATATCCTCCTGGAAAATAGTGTGAGCACGTGGAACGGTATGAATGACGCCGAAGTCATTATATTTGGAATGCTGTGCACGCATTGTTGGGTACAGCCCACAAGGTGGATACTATTTATTTATAAAAAGGCACATGTTTCTGCGAGATAAAAATTGAGATTTTTGACTGTGTGGGTACTGTAGCAATGCTAGACAGATGGCCCATGATGCAATGAAGTTATGTGCTCATGTAAGTCAGAATAATAAAATCTCAGACATAGTTGTGAGAGGAGTGAGAGGAGAAAGACAGATATAGTCTCTTGGGCAGGGGGCGAAAGGATGTCTTAGATGATGTATAAGTTGATGAATAACGGAAAACAGGTTTGTATTTTAGTAGTGCTTATACGGTTAGTATGCATGGTCAGCTATAAGATCCAAATAGTGAATCCCGAAGCCTATCCACACTGAATTGGGCATATCTTAACCTTCACGTGGCCCCCTCTGACAGCGCCCATAAGGGTTGTATTACCTGTATAGGCAAAGTACAATTCTTTTAAACGTTACTAATAAGATCTAGGCCCGAACGGATTTACCAGTACCATTTAAAAAAGAATATCTTGCATGAAGATAAGAAACAGGGAGTATTCATGGTCCGCTGATCATGCTTTAGGAAAGCTATAAATGGGCGGCCCAACATTGGCTAACTTGGTACTATGGGGTTAGAGGAGGCCTGGATAACAAGGTTTTATCCACCTCAACTTGGGATGGACCCTTTATGGGAGCATCGTAGTGGCTGTGGTGAAGGGTGCTGTAACCCTAGATCAGCAGAGATTGGATAGGTCTCGCTTCTACCAGTAAGTTTGTGTCATGTCATGCTATTTTGGCATACTGGTACTCGCTGTTAGGCACATGAGTACGTTGATTGTCGATAACAATCCGAGCATGAAGAATGCCGTGAGATTACGCCATATTTGGCAGGTGCACACGTAAAACCACAAGGAACTTTCTGTATGACAACACATTTAAAGGTCGTCGATGACATAAGAGAAAAGCGTAGATACGCACCAACTTAGTAATCTTATCTTACTAGACTTCTCTGAAGCTATAACCGGAGTAACATTTTGCTCATAGAAGAGCCATACTGATTTATAGCTTTTTGTTAAATCGTAAACAGATCGTTGCTGTTGCAAATTATAAATCTGATCTATTGGCATTAATTCCTGGTGTCCCACAGGAAACTGTTCTTGCCCCACTACTATTCGTCCCTTTCATTAGTAATAATTCTCAACTTGTTTCTCATGCCAGAATTCATCTATATGCGCATGACGAATACATTTACTCAACTATCGACTTCCTATAAATTTGGTCATCTGCAAATAACCTGCCTCTCAGTTCTGTTGAATCGAAGTAAATAGCAACTTACAACCTTCCCTTTGATTAGTGTTGTTTTAATACAACCCTATCCTGGAAGGATAATGTTATTAAAATAGTAGTAACCCGCCTCAAAAACAGGTGTCTTGGGCGTCTTAGATATGTCACTGTTTTCATTTCACAGATTAATTACTAAAGGTTTGTTAAAACTTTAATTCTTCCATTAATAACGCTCTAAGAGACCTAATAATCTACACACAAAAATTTCCTCTCTTCAATCTTCCCGCACTAAATGTCTTTTGATCTGGAAGGCAGCAGGCAGCTGAATATTCTTTTTCTATGCTATTAGAGCCGAAGTTTCTACCTGAGAATACTCGTATTCCAGTGGTGTATCTTCTTTTAGGGATATGCTTGTTGATGGTCTGGAATCCTAAGAAGACTTAGTTTTTGATCATATTCGTAAAAAAATGCTTTCTTTTGTTTTCTTTATTTTTCTTTTTTAATTTTGTGTTTTTATACATAATGCACGTACCCACTATTTTAATTAACTTTTTCTCTTCTTTTGTTTAAATATGCTTGATTTGTTAATAGTGGTAAGTTTGGCTAGAACACTTCTCGAGTGCCCTTATGCTATGTAGGTACTTTTATTAGAAACTTGTTCATGAAATAAACCAAATTAAATGTAATGAGGTGACATATGAGGGCACATAACATTTCAGGATGGCCAAGTTGTGGAATCGAAAATTCTGAATTAATAAAAATGTAAAACGTCAAGCATAGAATTGGAAGTGGTCAAAGTAAGGTTCGAATGTCGATCGCCGTTAACCAAATATCTTTTTAACATTGCCACAAAAAGTTACACAATTTAAAGTATAATATTCACATAACCAAACATTTTTGCTAAACTTGCACGGACGGTATAATACAATATAAACATTTAACAGATAAATTTTCAATTATTCACCTGATTATATTCCAAGAACCGCATGTCGAGTACGAACCTTGAATTCGCAAAATCAAAAAAAAAAAAAAAAAACAAACCCAGCTACCAATTTTGATTTAAGTACTTATAATAAAATCCAAGCTAAATTTTGTTCTCCATTTTTCCGTTTAATCACTTCAAGCTTTTTCCCTTTATCATCGGTGAAGGCAAGAATTTCCATTTAAATCATCTCCTCAACAGCCAGCACTCAATTTCTCTCCATTAGCAACAGCACTCCAAGGTAAACAATCTTTAAATCATCAAGATATCTCTTCTCAATTGCTCGAAGAAGAAAGGTAAAAAAAAAGTAGAAAAAAAATTTATATCCTTTTCGCTTCGATAAATAAATTTTCCTATTAAAACAGATTTGCCCATCCGAATGGATATCAAAACACTTCCCACCCCTCCACACTCAGCGACTCGGCACATCAGTTTTGCTTGCCTACAAAATAATGTAGTCCTGAAGGGCTCTTGAACGCATTCACCAATCTAGGAGAGAATCTATACAACCACGTACTTTACCGTACTTTTGCCCGTCCGTCGTCAAATCAACGCCCCCCCCCCCCCCCACCGACAACCAATGGTTTTTGCTATCACACAAACCCATTTTGTAATGTTCCAGCAACACCCACCCCCATTTGTAGATTTTGATCTGGAGTGAGATGAACGCGGTAAAAATTGCCTTCGTCCGTTGAGATGAAAATCGAATGGTTTACGCGCTCTGCTATCCATCTTCAACCAATTGGCACAACATCCACCTCGTACCAAATCCATAAAGTTGAAGTTTGCTTCTCTGATAAAAAGCGGGTATTGAAGCTAGTCCATTGTGTGCTGAGTTCCTAAAAAGGAATGGGCATGGAAAGTTTACGGCTGATACTCTGAACAAAATGGGACCCATAGGCTGGATGATACGCAACCCTAAATAACAGAAATGGGTGTTCTGTTCGCTCTATGAAATATTCACAGTTTTCAAATTGCGCCGAGGATTAAATTCTCCCACGTAAATTCTGTGTTCGTGTTCGAGACTAATCCACTCGCTCTGATGTTTGATGGAGAAAGTTTGGATTAAATAATCAAGAAAAGGAGCAAATCCTTTAACCCAACCACCATTGCCTTCCTTCAACAAGAAGAGTAAATCGGATTAGAGCCAAGAATTGTTAACGGTTTCCAAATAAATCGAATTAGGCGAGACGATCGAAACGATATAGCTACATAGACACTATCCACCCAGTGTTCTTCCCTCATCAATCATTTGATGGAACGTAATGAGATAGCCGATTGTCAGCCAGTAGTACAACAACGAACGTCAAAGCTTGCTTTGTTTAGCCCCAATGAGTATCTGTCATTAAGGATTGGCGATAACTAATTGTGGTTGAGTTAATGAGAAACACTTTTGGTCGAGAAATAACTCTACCCAACCAACCAACGAATATGTTTCAGTGATTGATTATTCGTCACCACTGGCTTTGTATTTTTCGGAGAAACATTCTCTCTGAAATACAGAAAAAAACCGGAAGGACATTCCTATCTGCAGTATAGCAAATGGTATACTTCTCTGATGGACCATGAATAACTTATGAGTCGATTGCCCCTTCGTGAATTAAAAGTCAAACTACTTTCGATGTATGTACATAGGTCTCGCGTGCATACATCGTATATCCGTCATCCGAACGAATTGTTATACCTCTACATGTCAAAATCGCTTCTAATGAAAATTTCCGAATTGGACAAGGAATCAAAACTGACGTATCTTTGTTAGATCCACCAACCTTCCAAAAATCTACCATCTCAGGTTCCATGCACATGTGAAGTTTTTCGGTAGATTGAGGTTAATTTTCTGTGAACGAATACGTACGGTAGAATTCAGTACGGTTCCCTCCGATCCCGGTGCTTGTTTTTTACGTTTATTTGATTTATGACTAAGTCAAATCTCTGGATGAAATATCGCTCCAGAATTATTGAATTTATGTCACATTTACACGAAGGGTAATGGATCAAAAGCTTTTATCTGGAGGATATGGATGTAACTTTGTGTCGGACTGCCAGATTTGTTTTCCCCCTTGCGGATATTGTGTTGTCTTCAGAACATGGTATAACATCGTGATAAAGGAAACTATGTATAGAACAGGAATATTATAGGCCTCTATAATTGTTCTTGAGTAGAGTGACTGATCAATAAATTGTTGTTTTTTTCAGTTGAGTTTTTACTTTACTCTTCCGTCGGGTGCTGATTTTGTGCCGAACTAGTACTACGAAAAGCCTATATGAAAATCTGCACTCTTGATTTGGTTAGTGTGCGTCGATTACTTTCAGCCAACATATATAAATATATAATCGGGCTTATAGAAAAAAAAATAGCCACATACTGAATAATTATTAAGAGAAGACATTTGCAATAGAGTGAAAATTACTTCAAAATATCAAATTCCTAATTGCTCCTGTATCAATATTAAAATCTAAACAATTTCCAGATTGGTGGTAAATTTTACACATATTACTGAAGGGCTGAGAAGATCCATAATTTGTTCGATGACTCTCGATGAAAAGAATTTCGCGGTTCCTCAAAAATCTACCGGGAATAATATTTATCGAAATAGATTTAGGAATTTCAGGAGAGTCTATTAATTCAGTCAAAGCTTTGTTAATAAAAACACCTAAGATAAATTCTCGCCTCTTATGGATGGACGACATATGAATTATAAATAGACGATCAGAATATAGTGGATGCACAAACCAATTATTCCATAGAAGAAGGCGACAGTGGGTAAAACGTAAAAACTTTTTCTCTACAGATTCAATCCTATGAATATGTCTACTGTAATAAGGATTCTGCACATGACAACCGTATGTGCATACATCTCCTTTTTTAAGCAGGGGATGAGAGATCACAGGCCAGGGCGACCAATTGCGCTATCCTGCTAGAAACTCTTTCATCAAAACCTTCCAGCTTACCATTTGTTTTTGTACAGCAGTTCTCATAAGCCAGTGTCATAATTTGCATTTCTCGGTTATCGATCTTTGGTATGGTGTATTTGTGTTTTGATGTAATATTTTAAATTTCTGTGATATCTCTACATAATGGCTACTAATATCGGCAGCGGTACGGGTAAATAATACGCTAGAGCGAGAAACGGATCCAACTCGGACAGTGTATCCCCTTCAATTATACGCAGCACTTCCAAAACAAGCCAGTGTATTGATAAGGGCGTTCTGTCGGCAAATGCAGCTGTTGGTGGCCTAACCGTGGCTGAATCCCAGCTTCTTGTGTATTTTGAGTGCTTACTGGCCCAGCTTGAAGCGAAAATTTCTAAAAAAATTGACGATGCGATAATAAATTTTAATGTAGGTACGTCTAACTGCCAGTGAAACTATGGTGCATGACGTACAGGTGGCATGCAGAAAGCTGTCATGGTTTTACGTGAGCACCTGTCATTATGGCTTAATCTCACGACACTCTTAACGCACGGATTGAAGACAAGCGACAAAAAACGCCCTTGAGAGACAGAATATAATTTATATTCTGTCTCAACAAGTACCAGTTTATGTCAGTGCATGCTTGAAATTGGACTTACTGGTCGAAGCGAGACCTACCTAAAATCTATTCCGTTCTTTGGGTCACGGCACCCGGTTGATTTAGCGCAACTCCACGCCGACAGCCAATCCTCTAAGCATACATTAAATAAGCGACCATCCTTCAAATTCACGGACGCATTATCCAATTATGACAAAAGAACAAACTACTCTGTTTAGAGATGAATGTTCGCCTAAGTCATGCAGACTCAGATAATCTCCATCTACCACAACCACTACGATGCTCCCACAAGGGGGCCTTCCCATGTTGAGGCAAATATCGCGCAAAGAGCTCTATTCCAGGCTCCTCAGCCCCGCAGTACCAAGTTAGCAATGTCGGCTACCAAATTGGTATGGCTTCGTATCACATGATCATACGATCATGAGTACTCCCAGTGAATCTTACATGCAGATCCTTAAACGTTACTGGTATGACCCGCCCTTTAGGCTAGGAGAGGCTTGAGACTAACGCCAGTAGTCTTGTAGCATACCAAGGTACAAATACCAAGCTGCATACGTACTAGGCTTCACTAGGTACACGCACTTTCATCAGTAATCAGATGTACAGGACCTCAGCACAACGAAGCACGGTGCACATCCAGTTATTCTCCCTTGGCAGCTCTGCGCTTCACTAACCGTTTGCACCGCCACATCTACGCTCAAGGAATGGTTCTATCATTGATCAGATTGAGGATCTACGCCGCTCTTCACGGGCATCTGATATAATTATCCGTGGAATCCCCGTCTTGGACAAGGAAATTCCTCTTATGGCTAGTTTCACAGTCGAGTTTAAACCAAGGTTTAGTTTAAACCATGCTCCCAAATCGAGTTTCACAGTGCACTCTTTTAGTAACGTTGGTAGTACTGATTAAATTGTGAATTAAATTAAATTAGTTATCCCCACCATTGTGAAGCAATTTTTCTATCAATCAATATGTCAATCGGAAAAAGTTAACAGGTCAGAAAGTAAAAAATATAATATATGTAGTTATATTTGCAAATTTTAAATATGCCAACATTAAAAAAGGATGCAAATTTTAGCATAAGTGAAGTTGAGCTATGGCCTTCCTTAGTGCATAAAAAAGAATATATAATAGAGTGCAAGAAAACGGACAAGAATATATTCGAAGATAAAGTGACAAAGTTATTTACTTAAACGGAACCTCACATAAAAAGCAACGTCGTCCAACTCATTAAAATGATTTGGCCGACTTCTAATTACTCTCAGTCGTCGACAGAATTGCAAATTTAACTCAAAAAAATCTTTTTCATCGCTAGAAATTTCTAAATCTAAATCCATGATAAAATTATTTTCTTGATACAAATAAACAATGCTACTGTCCAAATGAAATGTCACACTTTTCAAATACTTTTATCTTGAGTTTAAGCCGGGGGATGACACGGTTTAAACTCTAGTTTTAACCGAGGGATGACACAGTTTAAACTCTAGCTTAAGCCGGTGTTTATACCAAACTTTGAAACTCATTCGTCGAGTTTAAACTAAATATTTGGTTTAAACTTAGACTGTGAAATTGGCCATTAATGTCGTAAAAAATATTACTGATATCGTGAAACACCAGTGCTCACGTTTTGTTGACGCTTTTCGTCATAACGCCAAGTTACGGGATGCTTCTATTGTAGTAAAGCTGTCGTGTCCAGGAAAACGAAAGTCATTCTTCGCTTCCTTAAAACATCATGGAAGGCTAAAGCTGAATCAGTTGAAAGGTTTTTCATCGGAAGCCGTCATTTACTTCAATTAAAGCCTAATTCCTCGAAGTTCGAAGTTATTTCGGGACACACATGCGCTTCGTGCATCTGGTACTCTTCATACTGTGGTCACCCTGCATGCAGGATAAGGATGACAAGCTATGGAGGATCACCACCGCCGAACAACTGAAAACTGCATTTCTGTGCATCAATATAGTTTTGGTAGTTTGTACTATGAAGTCTCCACATTTGCTTTGCTTTGCATTATATTTAAATATTAGCTTTAATTTTCTTGTTTTCTACTTTCCCTAGCTTTTTGTTCTTTGTTTGTTTTTTCTTTCTTTCTCTTTTTTGTGATATAATAATTTCTCTTTCTTTAAGATTAAGCTATGATACTGTAATGCGGGGAATTACCCAACTACAGGCCTGGCAGCCCGCAGGGATAAATTTAGAATCTGCGCGCGCGCGTATAAAGCTGAGAGCCAACATAAAGTCAACGACCCGGGACAACTGACAAGATCCGAACGGTCACCTGAAGGAGAAATTTTAGTTAGTCAGAAGTAGCGATCGATCAGCGTGAGATTAGTTGTCGAAGTGCAGCTGTAAGCTTAAATATTAAAAATGTCATTTAATGGAACTTAATTAAATTTGTTTGTAAACCGCGAGTAACAAATAATCGAAATATAAATAAAACAAAAAATAATCATCTACTTTGCGAGTTATGCATTTTCTTTTTTAATCATTTTTTTTTGTCCCCGCTTTGCACGGACAAGTTACCGAGTACTTTTACTGTTTTCCGCAGGATAAGCAGGCAGAACAAGGAGATACCAGCAAGGATCTAGGGGAATCCCTACGGACAACCAGAAACAATCTACACAAGTTACCCAGCGAGGAGCTCCCAAGCTCAACTTCCTGCAGGCGTATATAAAAAGCTAAGTACCTTTTATTATCTCTTCTTTTGATTATTTTCCACCGACGTTTACATCTGGAATCGTTTTCGTGTGCATCTGGGAATCTTGCTTTCTTTTTGTTTTGACCTTGATCTCAATTTTTAGTCAAATGTGAGCTAGTTCAGTGCCATAGGGTCAACGAACTTTGTTAGAACTTCCAGTAAAAGCTCTCTAGCGAGGACCGCTTTGGCAAACTAGAATAAAAACAAAAAAATCACCACACAAAATTCTAATGATAGTAACCCAACACATATTTATGGTTCGCATGAATGCAACAACAAAAGAAAAAACACATTTTGCTGCATTTTGCTTCCTTTTTTCGTTGTTCAGCTATTTCATCTGATTCCAGTCCAAGTCTTTATTTTGTCGATCTCAAAAACTTTAAGGTAAAGCGAGAAGTTATCTACCAAAACTAGATGTCCTTTGCTCTTTTAAGCTTAAGCTTGTAGAGATTTAGGAATAAATAAAGCCAGCATTAACAACAAGGGAGTTCCAACAGTGTAGACAAGAATTTTCTTTAAACCTTTTTCTTATTTACGAAACAAAAACACTTTTGGATATTGCTCAATAGTGGCAATCATGAACTCTGACATACAACAGCTGGTCTCGTAGTCCGAAATAAGTTGACAGCGCCCTCCGCCTCAGCCGATACGTGTATAACGGTGCGGGAATATGGGGAACCTAGCAAGGTTTGCGCGCGTGGTATAACATAATCGATACACCAACCAAATTACATTGGGGCAAGAAGAAATTTGTGGTTACAAAGGCTCTCGGGGATAATCAGAATTTAATTGCTCCCTCACCTCCGGCTAGGGCAATTAAAGACTTTTAGAACACAAATATAATAAATAAAAGCGTTACAATACTATTGAATTTTGCATCTTGCAGTTTTTTACGTTCTCTTGTACAGTCTTGCACAGTCTCACAATTTCTTATATTAGGTTGTTATTTATTTTGTTTGCTTTTGGTCGTTGACAGAGGTATAGTGATCGATGAGTTCGGCTAATACTTTTTGTGAATTGGACAGAGTGAGATCACTAATTAATATTTGTTGTAAGCTCTCCCCGGGAATGCATCTAGCCACGATTAATCTTTGTAATAAAATAGAAGAGATCCGTCAAATCTTTAAAGGCTCTGTTTTGCATGCTATTGTTGTTAATGAGACTTAGCTACAGCAGCATATTTTTTCATCGTTTGTTTCCATACCTGGTTTCAATATTCTACGCAATGACCGCAAATGCCAGAGGGGTGGTGGCGTAGCCATTTATTTGAAAGATTCTTATAAATCTAAAATTATCGAATTTTCCTCGAGTGGTGCTATCGAGTATTTATGTGTGGTTGAGGTGGGTCTGGACAGATGTGTATTATGTGCTGTATATCGTCCTCCTGGTAATTTTATTGATGAATGTGTAAAAGAACTTTCTAGTTCCATTTCAAGTATTGCGCATCGCTATAGAAATGTTATTATAGGAGGTGACTTCAATGTAAATTTGCTCAACAGAAATCTTCCCACTGAAAGTTTTCGATCATGGTCTTCACCTTAATGTTGTGAATTCTCTGCGAACGTACTCTTGTTGTGTTAATCCTTTACTACTGGATATCTTTATGACAACGGATAAAGAAATAGTATTATTCCATAATTAGATTATCCCTCCGAGCATAACTGATCATGATATGCTAATTATGACTTATAATGTTTCGTTTGATAACTCTGATCAGCTGAAGCAATTTTACTATCGAGATTTTAAGCACATCGACTTCTTTAGCTTAACTAATGAATGCCTCCTATTTGTATAATAAATATGTTCCAATTAAAGTTAAGTGTTCAAGTGCTAGTAGCTCTCACTAGTTTAGTCACACATTTCGTGCTCTAATAGTAGAAAGAGAGTTCTTATATCATCAATGGAGGCGACCTAGAGCGGAATATGCGCTCGGAACAAGCTAACTTCTGAGATTTGGTTAGCAAAGCATACAAATTTGATCCTAACCTGCCCCCCCCCCCCCCTAGAGTTTTGTGGGATAATCTGAGGAAAGCTGTTGTTTGCACTGACTTGAGTCATGAACGATCATTTGAACCAGAGGCCTTTAACAAGCACATGTTCTGGTACTGCTGATTCTCTCTTACAGCTCGTGTGTATTGAGACCTATCCCTTGTGAGAGCATGACATGAATTGTTTGTCTTTCAAGGGCGTCGAGCATGATGAGCTTTACAAAGTTATCTTTTGTATAAAGTCCTGTGCGGTAGGTTTGGATGAACTCAATCGCCACTTTATAAAGCTTTTGTTTCTGTTCATATCCACTATATATTACACATTATGAATACTTGTTTGACTTCCTCCTGTTTCCCTGACATTTGGAAAGTTGCTGGGGTCGTACTTGTACCTAAGAAAACTTCCCCTGTCAGCTCGTCTGACTTCAGACCTATTAGAATTCTTAGCTTCCGATAGATTAAATTTATTTATTACAAAATTCAGCAGTTCTTAGATCAAAATGATGTGCTGACGAGATATTAATCTGGTTTCCGTGCAATGTGAAGTTGTGAAACTGCATTGCTAAAGGTATCTAAAGATCTCCGTTTAGATTTTGATGCCGGCGAAATTGGCGTGCTTGTCTTATTGGATTTTCTCAAGCTTTTGATAGCGTTATGTATACGCTACACTATTCCGTAAAGAAAAGCAATAGTTAACATACAAACTATTGCCTTTCTTCTTCTGCGGTCAAGTTAATAAGTATTTTCCTCACAAACCGTTTTCAGCAAGTAAACGTAAATGGTATTCTCTCCTCCTTCTTATCTCTATTTCAGGGTGTCCTGCAAGGATCTGTATTAGGACCACTCCTCTTTAGTCTATATATTAATGATATCGATGTTACAGCTATACACGCCGATGATGTTCAATTGTACTTGAGCAAACCTCTTGGTTGATTGAGGATTGTATTTCAGAATCAATGATCAATGCAATTCTCAGACGGTCAATTGAGAATAAGCTTTCTCTCAATCCTAATAAATCACAGTGTTTGGTGTTGTGCAGCTCACCTCCTGATTTCGATGATATATACTCTCAGTTAATCACAATAAAGTCATGTTACCTTTTGTTGACTAGGTGTCTAATCTGGGAGTGAGGTTCAACAGTCGCCTGAAATGTTGTGATCATGTTAAGGGTATGTTGGGTAAAATTTATGGTGGCTTGTGAAGACTTTGGCTATTTGCTAATATCTTATCCTCCCAATTCCCATTTGAGATTGGTTAATACGTTTTTGTTGACTCATTTTACTTACGGCAGTCTAATTTACCCAAAGCTTGACTCCCTGTGCAAACGTAAGCTCGAAGTTTTCTTTTACTTTTTCTTACAGCTATAGTAGACACTTTCTAAAAGTTATGCAATGTATTAAGATTAACATTTTGTGTACTTAATTTGATTAATAAATGAATTGAATTGAATTGAATTCATTTACTACATTTCTGGTACGCAAAGCTTACGGCTAAAGACAATAACATTACTTTTGAGAGTATTTAGAAATAAATTATTATGTTTACACCACAAATTTAAAGCGCATACATTATTCTGTAATAGCACACAATCATTCAGTGAATTAATTTGTTTAAAGATCTTAAAATCGTCAGCATAATCTATTAAAACTTCAGAGAATTTAATCACAGATAAAAGGTCACTAATGATTAAGACAAACAATAAGGGATCAAGATGGCTTTCCTGAGGAACTCCAGACTACGTGAAAACAATTCTTGAAAGTGGGAAGTAGACATGGTCAGTCTACAACCGTTTCTCAAGACTATTAGCAATATAGGATGCTAAGGGTGTCAAGTTGGTTGATGTTGATCTGCCCTTAATGAAGTTTGAACTAATTAATGGTTTACAGTCGAACATTAGCAGTTCACAAACCGTACCTTTCGAAAAGCTTGAGTATAACACATAATTTAGCAATTTGTCTATTATTGTTATGACCAAGTCCTCTTTCCATTTTTAAAAAAGGTTTCCAAGCATTATATTTCGAAAATTAACTTTAAGAAATTTTCAGTTCCATCTACAAAGCGAAAGTGAACGGTTGAGTTATTATTCGTATTTTATATAATTTTCTAAAATGACTTCGCCATTGTATCATAGAGTCCCCCAAAGAAGGCATCTGAGGTGATCGGTTGCGAAGATTTTGCTCTGCACACATGCCACTGGTAAAAAAGGACTTTTAGAACGAAAAGGAATGCTACAATTCTTCCAGGCCTCTGCATGCATTATTGTAGTCCTTATTTTCCACTTAAATACTTCGACTGTAAGTACTTACAAATTACAATAATAAATTATCTACAAAGCAAATTACTAATAGTAAATTTTTGTGCAATTTTACACACGCTTTTAAAATATCTTGGATTTAATTAACTAATTCTGTCCGCTAACTAGCAACTGAGGTAAGGGTCTGGCACGCCTACAAATCTACCCCAAGTCGAAATGATATCGCTATCTGCTAGATTTTAGAAAAAAGTTTACTTGCTTTGCATTTCTATTGGCCTAAAGAAATATTAAATTGTTCGCTTTATTTGCGTATATTGTGTTTGTTTTATTTTATTTCCAGCAGACCATTCAGAAAGCATCTTCCTTTCATACATTTTATCGTAAATTTTTCCCAATCTAAGCTCATCATCACTTTTTCACATAATTCCGCCGGAAAAGACTGTTAAGAAACCCATAAAATTTGGATGGTGCCATCCTACAGGATAATTGAATCTTTGACGATAATGCGTCATTTGGATTTTTTTTTATTACGGTGAGTATCTGGCTAAATGTTGTCGTATTATAAAAATTCATGTATAAGGCTATATTATAGCGGCTATCTTTCTACACACACACACACACATAAACATCTACATAAGCTTAAATGAGATTAGCTGGCGATATAAAATATGTTGCAACACATTTTCTTAATGAAAATTTTATAGGATGCTATTAACAGTTTGCTGTGGTAATTGTCTGTAGCTTTTAAATTGGAAGAATGGCAACAGATCACCGGATCCTGCAAGAAGGATATTTATGGCGCCTGCCATTCATATGCCATCGTATTTGATATAAAGTCCTGGCTGCCATAAAGCAATATCTTTCAGGGTAATATATGTATAGGCAACATATGGGCGTGGAATTCATTACATCATAGGGTGATATTGGCTGCTGTTAATTTTCTGCTCATACCAGGATTACATACATATATTGTGGGAGTTCTCATCAATAGAGCAACCAACAAACCTTTTAACTTTCGTTTAAACAAAAGCTTTTTGCACTCCTTTGAATTTTAATTTCGCGTAGCTTCACAGAAATGTATAATTATCCAGAAAAAAAAAACAATATTCATATACTTACGTTAGTATGCGCCTATGTATGGAGATGTATGTAATTTGGTAGAAAATGTAGACAGGAATCCATATCGCACCAGTTCTCAGGTGTAAAGCCATTTTTGGCCCGCCACTGAATTATTACACAATCTTCCACCACCGAAATCCGTATGAATTGCCTCTTCACGAATTCATCTGCAGTACTAAACAATGGGAGCTAACTCTTTTGATTTTGCACCAACAGCCGACGACGGAGCACCTTGGTAAGTATGCAGATCCCCAGACTGCATGAGCTCCATACACTACCGTCGCGTCGTATAGTTTACGTAGAATGCATGCATGAAATGCAGTGGTAAGATTTGAAAGAAGTTAAGAGCCATTGTTCGACTTCCGTTCAGCTTCAGACAGACCAGCCACTAGTGGAAACTGAAACATCCATGCAGAGTGGTTCAGCCGATGGAGAACATAGCATAGCATCCTGATGAGTCCTTATGGGTCAATGAATGGTTTGGATGCTCTCCTGATTATTTCAATATGGATTGCGCTTATCTCGGCCAAGTGAACCGCTTGAATGCTCTGCGAATTAAGGATCCTATTTTAGGTAAACGACTTAATTTTAGGCTGTCGATTGCTTGCTGGCAAAATTCTGCTATTATTTGAATGTGATTTACTCACAATTGAAGTGGGGATAAGTGGGGATGTTAAGCAGTGGTTTTTGCTTGAAAATGAATTTCGATTGCCTTGAATCTATTGAAAGAGAGGAATTTGAGATATGCTTGCAAATCATATGAATACTCAATAAGGACTTCTTAGATTAATTGATTTTATCAATATTTGCAATTGATGCCAGCAGCAAATATGGACGAAATTTTTGATGTGACAGTCACGAAGGATTACTTTACTTTTAGCAGATATATTAGACTCACCAAAGATTTGTATCGTGCACCGTGCATGAACGACGCACTTGCATTATGCTCTTCAAAAAAGCATCACATATACTATTAAGTGACACGCCAACAATGTAGCAATTGCTTGATGCATGGGCACTTGCTGTGCTCATGCATTTTTGTTGAAGCATTGCATGCTTTTGCGTGAAGCATCGATACTTGGTTGAGATATTCATAGGACAAAGTCACGATTAAAACAATTCCATTATAATTTAAGCATTTTGCATGGGAGTATGATTGGTCTTTTGGTGAACGACTTACTATACAGCATATGAGAAGTGCTTATTTGTTTTTTACTACCAGAACCAGCTTAACACAAGCTCGCTGTAGTGACACGTTTAATAGATAAACGGTCAACAATATATGCGTTTCATCACTTAGGCGGTGTTAGTATAGTATGTCAAACCAAACAGAAACCAAACACCGGATAAAATGACATGCAATGCAACATGGAACAATTGATTTAAGTAATATATAGCCGATTTTTTAAAACATGCTTAGAAATGTCAACAGCAAAATGTTGGGCCATATTATTAACAGTAATAAACATACGATTAATGAGTTAGTACGTGCTAAAGTTAGTCCTTGATGAGTGAACATGCAACCGAGGTAGCCTTCTCAAATTATGCCTAATATCACGAAAAGAGAATTTGTCAGGTCACAACAGAGAATCAACATTCGCGTTTCAGAGTTGATGCACAAAAGTTTCAACGGCAACCATATGACGTTTCTCAAGCGATTGCATTTTTAAAAGCTACAAGCGATCCTCTTAGGATCGAAAATTAATGAATTATCCCAGAGTAGGTACCTGAGAGCAAATCGTAGGAAGATCCGCTGAACAGACTCGATACGGTCGATGTGTGTACCTTAAAATCGAGGCAAGACCTGGCTAGCGCATTCATGAAGTGGTCTCACAAAGCAAGTGTATAAACGCAATGTTATGGTAGGATTCGCAAACTCTCGGGACCAACATTTTATAAAACCCAGCATAGAACTACTCTTTGATACCATGCACTTTATATGCGAGATAAAATTAATCTGTGGTCACATTTGACACCCGACAGAACCTACACGACGAATTGAGGAATCCGAGAACTCATAATCATAAGTAATTGGTGGCTGATTCCTATGGAAAGTCATAACCTCAAGTTTGTCGATACTGAATACCAAATGATTGCATTTGCACCAATTGAAGGTCACCTTGTACCTGTTCACAATCGTTAAAAGATTTAATCTGAGCGTAGGGCCTAGCATCGTCAGCATAAATCAAGACCTTGCAGTACCTCACAAAAGAGACAATATCGTCTATAGACAGAAGAAATAACAACGGGCCCAAGTGACACCCTTCAGGTACATCAGATGAAGCCTTCAAGACTCTAGAGATGGAATGGAGGAATAAGATTTTGTACGACGCGATTGCATTATTGGTGGGCGGCCTGGCCAGCAGGTCGAAAGTAACCTGCAATTTATATAAATGCAACTAAAAAGTTACAAATTCATTAGCAGTTTTTTTGAAAGGCAGCTGGATATCAATCGCCAAAAAACTAAAAACTTTATGAAACTGTTGTTTCGTAGCCAATTTTTATACTAACTGAATGATCTACCATATTCCAATTCCATTTCATTCCATTCCAAATCTATAAATTTGAGGATATATCTTTTCCTTTTCGTACCTTTCTAATGGTCGATATTCTTGAATTCTCGCTAGCGGCTATGGATTCAGAGTTTCTGAGTTTCTAGATTTAAATTGCCCATTGCAATATTGAAACAGACAGATTTACTGTTAAAAACTGAGACTGCGTCCGTCTTCCTTTTCGATTACCCACCTATCAACATTGGTAATCATACCGGGTCTTCATATCAGTAACAGTCTAGGTAGACGGACCAGACAGCCAGCCATCAATATCGTGTCCTCAACGAGCACTTGAAGCCAGTTTTGGCATATAGCTATTCTACCTCTTCATACAGAGGGTAGCAGCGGGTAGTATCCTTAGAAGGAAAACGTCAGACAATCACACTTCTTCCGGTAAGAGATTTCTAAACATCCTCGAGTAGGTCAATATTAAAGGTCTAGAAATTCCAACGGAATGATTTTTCTTCGAAAGAGGTTAACAAGTAACTATAAACGAGAGAAGATAAATATTAGACAGATAAGTCCAAACCAGCCTGGAGCTGTCACTCAAAATTCCAGCTGTCTCACGCTAACAGATTTAAGGTTTCAATTCTTTGTCGAAGCATTTATCACTCCAAATAAGGTTTGCAATCTATTATCAAGGGTTCGACTAGATTTTATCTGATCAACTCAGGTCGCGGTGCCTGCATAGTTCAAGAAGCCTAGTGACCCCTACCCGTAACCTAACCTAAAGGGTCCTAGTTTTAAATTTCAATAGAGATTTGAATTTTGATGACTTTTTCGAGGACCTGAGTTTACTTTGCTCTCACGTTGGAAAAAATATTTAAACCGTATAAGCATTGAGAAAAGGAAAATATGTCCGAGCGTAACTCTTACCATGTTCCGCTGCAATATTCTGACATAGATGAAGCTCGTCTTCACTTTGGACAAGTGCTTTCAAGGTAGTTAATGGGAAGTGTTACTTACCTACTGTATATTGCTGACCAATGTGTAAGTCAGAGGTCGTACTTACTACTATTGTGTCTTCCATAATGTTTAGGATCCCATAATATCATTTCCTTAAAGCAGGCTAATTCACCAATGACCATGGACTGTCGAATAGCAACAACATTTACATGGGGAATACATTTTTAGGATCATATTGAACTGTGCTGGTTTTTTCTGGTAATCTTTGAAATTGATCCCTTCCATTTTTTGAGTGAGAAAAAAAATCCTTCCGCCGGTTAGGAAAATATGCGAAAGGCTACAAGAACATTATCATTTAATTCCTGCAATATAGCAATCTTTATTCTACGACTTTATATGTAAATAGATCAAAAACTTTCTCTTAAAATCCTTTCATATTATATTTCACCCACTAAGTATAAGGCAAAATTCCTTATTTGATATACTCCATATAATTTGCTTCCTTTCTGCGCTTTCCTCCTCATTTGCCGTACCAAAAATCTTTTGTAATATACCAAAGACTATAGGGCAAACGTCCGCAAAACCTCATCCAGATGGAATAGATGGAAGTGTTCCTGAGAATGTCTGGCAGAATATGAATAGTTTTCCTCGTCTTTCTCCGCCATAACTTAGTGGGTTCTAGAAATTCCAAGATATAATACCGAGCAATACCTACTCCATCCTCCACGCTCCTTTGTTCCATCAGGGCAGAATATGAAGAAAAACACACTCCCTCCTAATGTCTACATGCCTACGTTTCTAAACATATTACTTACACCGCTGTACAAATATTTTTCCCACCTCCGCCCTTCAAAGAGCAGCACTATTCCTGGGGCCACTATACATCCCTAAATAAAATATCATATCCAGGCAGGAGAACTCTGGTAACATCAAATATTCGGGTGCAATTACAAATCATATGTCAAGTGGCTTTATAGTGGGATCTTATGGCGTATATCAGTAATATAAATGTAGGAGCGGTTGAACGTATACATGTAGACCTCTAGCGGCTCCCGAATCCTTTTTGGTTGCTGAGAGGCCACTTGTTAATAATTAGAACCACGTTATGAAATTTGTATTTGACTACTGTTTGGCTTCTAAAACTTGCGGAAACTCATATTGTGCGGCTGTAGGTTAGGTATAGAGTGTAAACCTTTCTCGAGGAAGCTGCTGGATTTTGCTGCCACTGTGAGTCTTCTCTTCTTAAACTTTTCATTGCCGCAAACATTTAAGGCGTCCCTTCTCCTGCCCCTGACTTATTCGGCAAACGTGCAAATTATTTAAAGCTGATTGTGTTCTGCAGTAATTTCAGGTTATACCTAATACGTACTAGGGCCAGTAGTGAAAGGAGAGACTTTTAGTTTTGTTTAAATAAATCCCAACTTGTTCGTATTAATTTTGTTTGCTGCGAGTTCTCCTTAATATTATTTTGGTAAATATGCGATAAGTTGAACATAAATTGGAGTTTGTTCACCTTTGAGTGCAGTCAAAGAGGGAATGCGTTCTACTCCATTTGTTTATACAAATGGTGTTTTTTCATTAAATGTTTGTTCAACACAAAACTATGAAATAGACAAAGAATATAATTTACGTGGTGTTCATGTTCTATCAGAACTCAGAAGTAAGTTGAGTTTAAATATAGGACGTAGAAAAAGTTTAGTGTTGCGATTCATTCTGAAGACTTCTAAAACTTTGACCTAAAGCCCACTGACTGGAGAAGTCTAAGCTAACCATGATGAATCAATCCATTTCTGCTCTTTTCGTAGCGAGTTTCATCCTCTGCTTCATTTTCTATTTGCATTCCTTTGCCGAGGTAATCATCAGAGAATAACTCTATAAGAAGCACCTAGAATCCAGATGTTGTTGTTTCAGCATCGCTAAACCAGTCATAATGTTCGATAATGCTCAAATTCAAGAATTTGATTGCAGCCTTGGTATATCCAGCGATAATGGCTGAAAAAGGTCATTTCCAAAAGAAAATTGCATACTTACGGGCACTTCTTGATCTTTTTCAGTCAGGTTTGCTAGATCTGCTTAAGAAAAAGTGCAAAAAACGCAGAAAGTATAACATTTTAGGTATACAGTGTGATGGGGGAGTGTGATGAAAAATTAGTTTTGATGACGTGTTTTTGATAAAAATAGTAGTTAAATAAAATAAAAAAACGCGTAAAAATTCCAAAATTTTAAATATGTTGAGCAATAACTTCAATAAGGAGGGGGGGGGGGGGGGAGACAAAAACAATTTATAAACTATTGGAAAGGTCCAACGATTATCTATCTACCAAAGTTTAAATTATCATCATAGGGTGTAACTTTCAGAAATTACAGGGTGTTCTATAAAAACATACCAAAATATCTTTCAGTTCCGTTATTTCGGAAACCGTTAGAAGTGCCCCCTCAAACCATACAACTTGTTTTTCTATGCATAGGTATGACCTATGCATAGCCTTCGGGTATCATACTACTTACGGGACACTCTGTGTGAGATGTAGTCTCAAACGATAAGGGAGAGGGTGCCGATCGTTGAAAGGATAACTCAGCGTTTCAGACTTCAAATACAAAATTTTGTCAATTACAATTACTTTACATAACCCAATATCACAAAATTCAAAGTAAGCTTAAAAACTTGAAATTCAACATCGATAATAATTAATAAAAAATAAAAAAATATCAAAAATGCAGTATAAATCCAAGGTAATTCCAATGACGTGATCCGTTTCTTTAGCTCTGAAAAGAAGAAGAAGAACTGAATTAATTTTTTGTTGACAGAACAAAATTCTGTCAAAAATTATAGAAGCGTACTGCAGCGTATAAGACCGAACAAAGGAAATATCACTATAAGTGTGCTGCAGCGTGTGAGATAAATAGGTAGCACATTGTGTGTGCTTCAGCGTGTAAAAACAAGATGTAACACGTGAACTAGCTTCTGCATGTAAGACCGTGCTGAAGTGTGTACTGCCGAATAATTTCAGATTTCTGGTTGGAAATTGGGAACACGATTCTTTCTTCAAATTATACTCTGAATCAGATGAACTCTAAACCAAGAATGGGATTATCTACTGAATTTCATTGGCTTGATATAGTCGCTGTAACCAGTTATGTTTCTGGTCCAAAATGTATTGCCCTGGCAACGCTTATTACATTTGCATCTGACTGCGGCGAGATCAGCTGACTGGATTAATGTCATTGGATGACATGAAAAATTGTCATTATACGGAGGTGCATAGGATTTAGTAAGTTGGCGACTTATTGGTTTATTGTTAATTGATAATTATTTATTGTTTTTAGATAACGAAAACTGCAACCTCAAAGGTTCCTTTTGAAGTAAAATTCGGAACTTTTTTATTCAGGACTTCCAGTAACCTATCAAAAATGCTACAGATGACATACAGGAAGCAGCAGATTTTAGATAAGAATTCTTTCGATTATTATTTTTAAGCTTTATACTTTGTGGTGTTTTTTCTGTTTATTTTAGGAATTGCTCATATTGATGGAGTAAGGCTGGAAGTACTTCGGAAATAAATGTAGTGACATTTAGGTGGACTTAAAACACTGTATAGTGAAAATCCAAAGTTTTGTATGGCAACACCGAGAAGGGGTAACCCGATTTGGTCAATTTTTGAAATTTTATTTATTATTGTTATGAAAATACCATGCAATAAATTTCAGCTCCCAAATATATAGTTATAAACGAAATTTTTGTATGGCAACCCTACGAAGGAGTTGGTCCCATTTTTGAGGTTAAGTCAGAATTTTTTTTTAAAAACGCCGTGTACAAGATTTGAGCTATCCACGTCAACTTATAATGTGCAACCAAAGTTTTGTATGGCAACACTCGGAAGGGATTGCCGATTCCAATTTTTCTTTCCATAAAAACCTTCTTCGGGCTATTACGAACATTAAAAAGAAACATTAGCCAAACCGGTTTAACCGATCGTCAGCGTCGGGGGACTCTACCTTGGATTTCTCTTCACATACTCAACGTTATAATATTTTCGTTCGAATTTTATGCGAAATATTTTACCATACACAGCAATAGCGAATAGCGATTTACAAAATAGTATTCTACCATAATTGTACGTCCTTTAATTATATACCGTTCCATAAGTAGTCTCCTTCGTGTGTACTTAAAGGGAGCTAAATTCTTTCTGCCAGGACCATATCTCATTCCAATATATATCAAGGCAGCCAAAGTCACCATGTGTTATGTAATCCAAAATAGAAAATTCACAAAGCCTAATTGAAATTCACAAATTCAGGTAAATAAAAGCAAAATTTCGAATTTCTGCTTTTTTGTGGTTATGTAAAAAAGACGTTATAACTTTTAAGAGTGGGGAGAGGATACTTCCGGTTTGATAAACCTTTCTACATAAACTGATTCCTCCTATCATCTACAAAAATATGTAGGTCAGCTGGTGAAACAAAAAGAAATGAATTTGTAGTTCATACATTAAATTAGTAGAACAACAAATTCCAATAATAAAAGAATTAATACACAAAATAAGCAACTTAGTAAATGAAAACCCAATGAACTTATCCAATTACCTGTTGAATCACAATTCCATTTCCATGCATACACTCGACAAAGTCATCACTCATCCGTGAGTCATTATTTGATAAACTTCCACGTAAATATTCATAGCTCTAGATTATCTTCGATATCAACAATTCAAATCAAATTTACAAAAGTTTCATGAGATTCCAGAGAATACCTTTCGTAGCATAGACGACTAAAGCAAAACTATATAGAATGATTCTACCCAATACTACTCACTGCCATCACCTGAAGGACATTTTGTTATTCACCTTGGTATAACTCTCCGATCCGGGAAGGCAGACACACCCAACTTTTAATTACACATATACTTGACTTAAAAGCCTTTTGCATAGCAAAACTGTCTTGTCGACTTTCCGACATGAGATGCACTCAGAATAATTGCATTAAAGCCAAGTGAATGACACGAGAACTTGAGATGTGCATGCCTGAATGGAGGCGAAAGCCAAAGCTACCAGGCGCAGCAATAGTAGTATGGTAATAGAGTCTAAAGGGAAGAGCAAAGGGAGGAGAGTTGAAGATAAGGAGAAGAGAAGACGGCAGTCATGCAGAGGATTGGAAAAGTCAAAACTTCTGAATGCCTTGAAAGATGACATATTGAGACGGATATAAGACTTGCAACAAGCTAGTTTACTTCTTATCAACTCTGGCAAAAAGTCTCTAGGCAAAGGAGAGAGAATGTATAACGAAGTTGGTAAAACGGTAAGTGCCTGCCCTTACATTTTTATCCAGCATGCAAAGAGTGCGATCAATCTTATCTTCCATCCAAAACAGCATAAAAACATCGAACTTAATTTGATGAAAACATTAGCGACACCTACCAACCCATCTACTCCCCCTATTTTTTCTACATTCAGACTGTACTACCATCTGTAAGGCGCCAGGATAATTAAGTTACGAGAACTCTTGCCTTTCTGTCCCTTTTCGCTTTTTTGCTTTGCTCCATTGCAGTGTTTCTATTTTGAGGACCATCGTCGTTTCACCATATAAAATACGGTGAAAATATACACATATACACATGCAAGCAAATATGTATGATACAAAATTATATCGAAGGAAGACTTGTCATATAACTGGGATTATCTATATAGAAGAAAACGTTGAAAAGGAATAAGCTGCGGGGAGGTAAAGGTGAATGCTTTGAATGAAGTGAATTGAGGTAATAAGTGAATTTTATAAAGACTCACTGGTTGGGGAGGACCTCTGGTAGCACTTTTAAGGAGGACATATTATTTAGTTAAAACTCATACTTTAAGGATTTTCATGTTTTATTCTGTGCGCTATTTTAATAATCTTTTGTCTGTTATGGAAGTCGGTATATTACGTTCTCCTTCGGCTGTGAATACTGCCTCCACCAATAATTCTTCGCTTGTAATTAGAGCGGTTGTTAGCTAGCCAGGCTCTCTAAGTGTGTTTTCCAATCTAGAGTATATCCTGACACCACCGAAAGTGAGATAATTAAATATATTTCATCGCGTATCGGCGCTCCGAGCTCTTTAATTTCCTGTAAAAAAAACATTATCTACTCCGCTTGATCCTGAAAAATGCTCATTTCTGTGCCCTTCAAGATTTTAGTTCCAAAAATTCTTTTTCAAGCGGTACTCTCTCCTGAAATATGGATGGTCCTACAATTCAATTGTGCATGAATTTATTCCAAAGGGGCTTTCTAGATCTTCTGTTATGGCAAAAAACTTGGTTAGTGAAATCTCCGTCTGCTATGCTCATTGAACTATGGTCTTCGCTCCAAGACGACTCGCTTTTTTACAAGCTTGACGAATTCTTGTTCTGATGTGCTCTGCTTGCTGTAGACTTGGCTATATGGAAGGATTGCAGATGTAGAGCTTTTGGTCCCGAGTTCGCTGTGTTTCGCCGTGACCGCCATCGCTTGCCTCTGGATGCTTCTATTAGAGATAGAGTGCTTTGAGCCGTTCGTTATGAACTTCAATTCAATTTCAATTTACACAGGAGAATTTTGATTTTTATAATTAATACGCAAAAATAATGGCAGCGAACATCTAAAATAAAACAAATTTAATAGCTAAAATTGAACCCACAAAAGAACAAAGAATGAAAAAAAAATCATAAAAGAATATAAGAATAAGATAAAAATAAATTAAAAATATTAAAAGTTAAAGAAAATGAAACAACAAGCAAAAAATACTGAGAAAAATTTCATGTTCAAAGCAAATGTAATGTAATGAGAGGAAAAAAAATAATTTAAAACTGAATTGTAAAATTGATTTACAGATTCACCCTTAAAGGACCTGCTCCGTCAACTAACGAACCAACCTCTGACATACTTGAAATTTACGTATTTAAATTTTTAATAAGCTCCTTGAATTTAACAATTGAACAAGTGCATGTTGGTCGACTTTGTTGCGTCCGGCGATCTGAAGTTTAAATGTGTCACCCTCAAAAAATGCATATACCGATAGAGTTTGCGTCCTTCCATGCTAATCATCTGAGACATTTGACTTGCTGGTTGCATATTTTAAAGATACTTCCTTTGGACTCTTAAACGCGAAATGAATAACTGATGTTGATGAGGGCGCTTTTTGGTGAAAAATGTCAGTAAAATTTCGAAGCTCTGCCTTTGTTGTGTTATGGCTCAAGAAGAGACCCAAGAGACTAAGGCGGAAAGCTCAATATAACAATTGATTACCATCACCATTAAATATGCTGTTCAGAAATTATAGGGTGATGCAAAAAAATGTGAAAGAAATATATGTAGCACCTAATATCTTGTCAAATGACCCCCACCACCTTTTCCATACCATTTTTCGTTTATTTTGATGAGAGGAATCATCTGGGAAGTGATGGACTGGATTTGGATATCCTACGTAGCACAGTTACATTGGAAGACATTCATTTAAAGGGACTGTTCTGATTTAAGATTTTTTTTCCATAGTGTTCAACTCAAATCCATATGACTGAATGGAAGGAGAAAAAATCCATTTCTATTTCGCAGTCATATTGACGAATATAACAAACGACCGCATTTAATTTTAAAATCCGTCGAAGAACTTATTCATCCATTTGCTGCACAGTTCGTAGACATTTTTGAAAGCTCGTCTTCCAATCATCAACCACACAGGCTGATAGCTATCAACCGAATATGAGGTGTAGAAAAAAAGGTCCTTGCATACTGTGGCTATAACACGACACATATGAACATATGTCAAACGTGGGCGATGAACTGAAGATAGATGGGACACCACAATGAATTACGTCCTTTGGTTGGTAATCGGAGGTTGGGGGAGCAAAACAGAAGCGAAAACACTCACAGATGGAGCTTGTGGTGTGTAGAGAATCCGAAATCGATAAAACATTATTCTGACAAATATATTTGAATTTCTTGTCTCTTCCTCCGTCATTTACATTGCTATTATTAGAATTTCAGAAGAATTCAACACCAATAACACCTTCCTTTCCCAGTTTTTGACACCACCTCCCAGGGATTCCAGCTCCCACTATTGCAAGCTAACCTCGAGGAATATGTGCGATATGCTTATGCATGATGTACACATATATATTACTTTTTCCGTTTGCTTTTTTTTTATTTATTTCGTCTTATTCGAACCTTTGAACCCTCCATGCCAACCCCACCATTTGCGGATCGCATGCAAGCAATGAATTTTCTTTTCATTTTTATGAGTTCCGACTGCTTACTTCCTTGGGGTTGTTATATAGTGGTGGTTTGGTGGTAGGGGTTGATGGCGATGGTGGATAACTCGCACTGTCAATAGATTCGCACTCATCTTCCTGTCGTGTCTGATCAAAGATGAAGGGAAGTCTTTAAGGCTTTGCTATGAGCCCATTTTTTTCTTAACATAAAAAAGTTTCTTCGGGTTGCGTTTATTTCCAGTTTTTTTCTTCTTTTTTTTTTCTTTGCAGGCATGGAGTCAATTATTTCACTCGATTTCACCTCACATATCCGCCCCACCAAATTTATTACCGAGAATTGGCTAAAAAGGTTTCCATTCTCGTCTTTGTCGTTTTTATGGTTTAGTGTCTTTCTTCAGATATCGCGAGTTGTTATACAAAAATGGGGGTGAACTTTGGTTTTTGGGGGAGGAAAAAAAAAGGTTCGTTTAACAGTGATATTAGGTACGATGTGATGACAGTTTCTGATTCATTAAGTATCAGTAGATGGATGACATTTTTCTGACATTACCTATATATTTATGTTTATGTATTGCATGTATGTTTATGTATATAGTGTAAGGTAGGATAAATTGCAAACATTCGAATTGTGCCTTTCTGAAGAACATACTTATCAACGGCACTAAAGTTAGCTCATAATAAATTTATAATTCACAGCCGCAGCTTTAGTTGGAAATGAAACAATTACGACCTGTCGAAAAGTTAGAGGGCGCTGTATAAATGGAGACAATTTCTGGAGGTACTTATAGATAATTTTAACAGTTTTTCTTTAAATAAAAGTAATATTCATAAATATTGAGTTTTGGCCAAGGTGGAGAACAAATATTTAGCTTTCAGACAATAATTTTTTGGTTTTAGAAGCTCTTTCCAATGTACCTATCTACAATAATTAATTATGTGAGAGGATACTTCTCTAAGTAGCTCAGCCAAATGTTAAATTGGCAGCTCCAGAAAACCAAGCAGAGTCGTTCGGACATTAGAATTTTATATATAATGAACTAAAGGGTCTCAATTACCACAAAACTTCTGAGGTATAGGTATTGCCTAAATTCTTAAATATTGGCTATTGAAGACCGTCAATGCTGAGTGATATCTGATCAGATACATAGGCTGACGAAAAGAAGGCACATTACATATTTGGCTATTCGCCAATATGAATGGTATAAAGCCCTCACTTCACACCCAACTATTTTGGAAGATTGCTAAAAATGATTCAAACGCGCTTAGGTTAAATATAAAATAAAAAGATACGAAAATATGTCATATAAATCTCAATATTCAAGTTGTGATAAAGCACCAAAATGTCTTCAAAACTGATTTTGTACCGTTGAAAATTCGTGGATCTACGATCGAAAACAAAGGAATTAATTTTTAAGTCTTAACTGGGCTTTATACTCTGATTATACATTTCACGGTTACAAGAGAGGATCGTAGGTAAAAGATTGAATCAACAAATTCAGTTACACCCTAACACTTTATTCAAAGCCATAGTGAGATTTACCAGCTTTCTACGTGTGTTGTTGGGACTTAAAGCAGAAAACATATTTAAAAGCTAGATCTGCTAGGTTGTTTCCATCAAAAGAGATGATGTACAATTAGTCAAAAGGGTGCTATCAATAGGCTGCAAAGCTAAGATATTGCAATAAATTTATATCGAATTTAGTCAAAATGAAATTAGATCGGGTTTGCTGCTAAGTATGCATCTCGAGAATTAAGTAAAAAAAAACTCTTTTATACAAATGAAAAATCTTTGATAAAATAAATTTCTTTGCAAAAGTGGGGTTTAGATTCAGCAGGAATCGTACTGATGAGTAATAAGGTTTCTGCTGATTCGAAACGCCCTCTTTTTTAAAGAAATTTCTTTTTTCAAAGATTTTTCGTTTATATAAAAGATTTTTTTCACATAATGTCTTTATGATGATCAACTCAAACCAAAGACTTATTACAAATCATATGAAATGAGTAAAGTAGAAGAGCAATTATAAGGGTAGATGGGTCGTACAAAAATCACACAATACATGCCTCCAAAGCCAAGCCGCAAAATATGGCACACAAATTTAGCGGGCTTGTGCAATTTGTGCGGGCAATTTCGCATCGCCTGAATGGTCAAATTTACACCGAAAAAATAGGAACTGTCAGAGAAGTAAATCAAAGTGAGGGAGTTGTTAAAGAGGTGGTGGCTCCTTACAAAGGGAAAGGGCAAAATGTGACGGTGGATAACTGTTTTACCTCTCTACAACTGGCCATGGATCTGGTCACTTGGAAAATGACGGTTGTCGGCAGTTAAAAAAAAACGCGCTATTTACCCGATGCTGTTTCCGGTCCAAAGCAAAAGTTGGAAATAATCGATTATTACAATCATACCAAAGATGGTGTGGACACGATAGATACAATGTTGACTCAATATTCCACGAAAAGAAGGGCGACAAAACGCTGGCCTCTAACACTTATTTATAATGTTTTAGACACCGCAGCCCTTGCAGCTTACATCATCATCTGTTTATCAAACAATCCTGAAGGCACTGTGAAAACTCGTGAATTTCTGCAGTTGTATACTCTAAATTAGAAGTAGAGCCCAAAATAAAAACAAAAATTACATATTTCAAAATTCTACAGAAAGACGGCAATGGAATGTATTTTAGGTGAATCGGTTACTGCGTCAAGACATATGGACTCCAAGTGGGTCTCCAGAACGAGATGCATCTTCTGGATGGATTAAACATAACTTATATATTACGAGCAAAGGAAAAAAAAAAACAAAACTCGCCAAGCATGCATCAATAGTAAGAAACCAGTATGCGCATGCGAATAAAATGATTTCCTTTTAATTTTCTGCAATAAATCGAAAATTTAGTCACTGAGTCGGAGGCGTTATGAGAATTGATGAAATTTTGCTGAGTTTTAAAGATAAATAAATCGAAATGTCTACCTTGGGTAGATGTCAATCAAGCGAAGGATATATAAAATGGGCCTATTATAGAAACATAAATTTTAACATTTAATGGAGACATGATTTCCACTATATTTTTTTACACAATATCTCCAATCTTTGCACTTTTATCTGTAGATGAACTGAAAAACATACCTCACCTAGTACCTGATGTGCTTCATTCAGAACACAGAAAGGTGTAGGTTGGTGAGAGGAATTTTCTTATTTTTAGTAGGTTAGCGCAATTTGCTGCCTTGGTGTCCATGCTGTGCTTGGGATCTTTCGTACCCCTTTCGTAAAACAGGGTTGATTCGACATGTTTTAGTCACTTTCCACCAAAAGGGGAATGCCTAAAGTTGCATGAAAACTTTATACTCGACACCTAACCTACAGACGTGAAAGATGTCTTAGACGGTGCATTTTGAAAATCTGAACATATTTGATTAACAATATTTATTTCAATTAAGCGGGGGAAGCTTTGGCGATCGGATGCAGCTTGACGACTTCTCGTGATTGCACGGAATTGGTGACTCGTGGAAAATGACTTTTCATGAGAAAAAAATTCACGACAAAGCCCTTATGCCCATGAAAAAACTGGAAAAATATATGCGAAATGTATTAGCTGGGGTGTATGTGACCCAAGTTCAATTCAATTCAATTCAATTCAATTTATTCAGCAATTGGCATTGTACAAATGAGAATATAAAGTTCTTTTGGGTTGCACAAGTTAAAGGATACAATAACTAAAAGAAAAACAAAGATTTTTATACTACATAGTAACTCAAAACTTATATTTAGACTTACAAAACTACAAGGCTAAGAAATATCAAGGAAAATAATTAATTTAAGTTGAAAGAAAATGTAAAACTAAATTATAATAAAGAATTACTCTAAGAAGAGTAGTAAATTAAAGCAGTGTGATTGAAGGTGGCCAACGTGCTTGACATAAGCGATAAGGTAACTAGCATTGGGCAAAATAAGAGTTATTGTCCGGGTGTACCGAGCGAACGTAAGTAAGTCAAACAAATATTTGGGCTGCGCAAGTTTAATGATTTTAGCGACATAAGTAACCAATCGAAACTGCAAGTAAGCTTCAAGAGTACAACCGAAAACTGCAGAAGCATGCGGTGAGATGTGATCAAATCTACGAAGGTTATATATGTACCTAATCATAGAATTAAATGTAGTTAAAAACATACTCCAGCAAAAAGAATCAAGCCTGCCATAGATTTCACATCCATAAGATATTAAGGGAACCAGTAGTGTGCGCACTAAATGCAATCTCGTTTCAGTAGGTGTAAAGAAGCTTGTGGCCCAAAGCGAACGAAGGCCACCGTAAATTCTACGCATGATAAACTTAATGTGGTCCTTCCACGCCAAGGTCTTATTAAAAATTACCCCAAAATTACGAACCGATTCAACATATGGAATTGTGCTATTATTAAGAATGATCGGAGGAAAGTACGACGTGTCAATAGAAGTACTGTAAATAACCAAAGCTTTCGATTTCGCTGGATTAATTAGAAGATTATTTAGGATGGTCCATTGGTGGATACTCTCGAGGTCTTCATTTAGGCAGCTAACGCCATCCTCAATTAAACCACTAGGCCTTGAGAGATACGCCTGCACATCATCTGCAAACAGGTGCATATGACAGTGCTTAGCACAGGTAAAAATATCATTTATGAACATAGAAAAGAATAATGGACCAAGGATTGATCCCTGAGGAATCCCAGATACAACAGAAAGTGGGGATGAATACCTATCAGCTGAAAACACCATTTGTGCACGATTAGAAAGGTAAGAATAGACAAATTTCGTAGCCTGCAACGAGAATTGAAAATTATCTACCAGTTTCTTGCAAAGCAGTAAATCTTCAACAGTATCGAAGGCCTTGGAAATATCGAGAAAAATTAACCCCACGAACTTATCCTCATCAAGAGCAATTCGAATATTATTAGTTACCTTCAGTAAAGCAGAGGTACAACTATGGTTGAGTCGAAAGCCAGACTGACAATCATGTAACAAGTGGTGGGCAGCAACGTATTCAGATATTTGAAGAAAAATTACTTTTTCAAAAATTTTGGAAAGAAAAGGAATAATACTAATCGGACGATAGTCAGTGTGAGCAGAGCTTTTATAGGGATTGGTATGACCTTTGAAAGTTTCCAGTAACTTCGAAACTGGTATCTCATAATGCATGTATTGCAAATATGAGCGAGAGGTGCAAGAAGATGAGGAAGCAGAATACGGATAAATCGTGAATTAATGCCCTCGATACTTGCCGCATTTGACTTAATACTGGAAGCTGCAGTAAATATGTCAACTTCGGTAACGCGAGAGAAGCTAAAAGTATTGGAAGCATGGGGAGTCATTAAGGAGATATCAATTGCATTACCATTATACAACCTCGCATGAGATAGAAACTGTCTATTAAGCTCATCAGGATCTTCTGTGCAACAAAAATTATTAGAGGAACCAATGCCTAGAGATTTTAAATTCTTCCATAGTTGTTTAGAAGGAAGATTGACGTTTAGAATAGATGAGAAATATATTTTCTTCTCTCAACGGACGGCATTGGTAACCTAATTGCGTAAGGACCGAAATTGGTTCCAAAAAACTGTTAGTCGGTATCGTTTCCATACATAATATGCCCTATTGCGCAACTGAATCAAGCATTTTATATTTTCGGAGAACCAAGGACAGTCCCTTCGCCTAACATGTTTAGTAACAAGAGGCACATATTTATCGTGGAGATAATTGATCGGATTAATTACCAATTCAACTTGATCGTTAACATCATCAAGATAATTAACGGTATCCCAAGGGAAGAAGGTAGCCTCGTGATGAAGCTCATTTAAATTAATTGCATTATAATTACGGAAGGAAAGGAAACTCTGAATAGATGGTGCCAGCAAATGGAGATTATATATGAGAAAAATTATGTGATGGTCTGATATACCCGGCAAAGAAGCCTGGTTCATGAAGTTGATTTTCGATTGATCAGCGATTAGAAAAATATCAAGGAGCGAAGAACTTGAATTGGTAACCCGTGTTGGTTCGCTACTGGGTCTGTAAAGACCTACAGATAATATAAAGTTATCAAATGAGTTTGAGCTAGAACCATCAAGAAAATTGATGTTAAAGTCGCCACAGATAATGATATCACAAAACTCTGGAACGATGTGGGAAAGATCATTTTTGAGATTATCAAGATTGGTGTGAGGTGGTTTATATACGCCTCCAATCAGACATTTATCAAGACCTGAACCAAGCTGACAGAATATATAATCGGCACCAGCAATAGAGCTTTAACTACACAGGACAGGTTTCCAATGATATCCTCTCCTGAAGTATATAGCCACACCGCCACCAGTGCGGCATGAGCGATCATTACGAAGAACTTCATATCCAGATATCTCAACAAACGCATTATTCAGATCAGGCTTAAACCATGTTTCAGAGACACAGATCACATCCATATCAGAACCCTCGAAAATCATCCGCATTTCATCAATTTTCGGAAGCATGCTTCGTGCATTGAGGTGACAGATTTTCAACCCATTACTTTGCCTAGAAAGAATATCAACAACTGTGCGAATATTACCTGATCCAGCCAAGCGATTTATGTTATCCACCATTGGAATAAAAATCAACAATTATATGCACATCGCCAATCTCAATGAATGCAAAAGATAATAGATTAATTAATAACGAGAACTTAATGCTTACAATAATATGATAAAAGTATTTCATGGTAAAATAACTACGGAAAACTATCTTAATTAGGTAAGATGAGGTGCTAAATAGAAATCTAATAATTAATCTACATGATTGATTAAACAATATAAAACAATCAAATAAATCATATTTGAGTAAATTCATTAAATCAGTTAACCTGGCCCTAAGAAATACGTGCAAACTAAAAATGAGTGAGAAGTGAATCATCCTCGATAAAATTATTAGGCACCGCGTCCAGCCTTCAAAATCAATTCAACATATAGAAGTCAATTAAAGAGCATCCAAGGTCAGAATTCTTTCAGCAGCTGCTCCATGAGGCCTACGAACCCACACATAGCCCGACTGAGAATAAACATTGAGAAGTTGTTTTTGTTTTTTTAGTACAAGAGCCTTGCGCAGAATTTGGTAATTTAATGATGTCAGACTCTCATTGATGTAAATCGGAGGCGAGTCGGAACTGGTAGCCATAGCATCCATGCCGACATCACGCAAACACAAACATTTGTTTTTACTATTATTCCTCCGCAGAAATATGGTTTTTCGGGTTGCTGCGAGAACGGTGTTTTATCCTCTGGGCAATTGAATTTTATTAAAATAGCAGAATCTTTAATATTATCGTTCCCACGTCCGACCCTGAAAATACGGTTAGGCGTAACACCTTCAATGGTAATATTTGAGCAAAGAGAGTTAAACATCAATATTTGATTTGCAGTCGCAAAAACGTCCAGAGAAAGTTTCCTGAATCGGGAAAAGTAAACCATGCGATAGTACATGGCGAGACCTTTATTTCGATATGCAACATGCCGTATTAGGACCACCCCTTTCCACCCGCCGGCGGTTTTTACCCCCTAAAAGTATGCGGAGAAAAAATTTCTTCTGCGAATTATAGCTTGTGCTGAGCTGAGGTGAATAGCAAAACCCATTTTCCGATCGGATATAATGCTACCGAGTTAGAATCGATCTAAGATGCGGAAAATTTAGTACCTCAGATACAATAAAAAAGAGGGAAATAATAAAAAAGTGCATCTGGGGATGGCTATTTAAGCCTCCGAGTAAAGGAATATGGGTACTCAAACTTCTTCTCAGGACCTAAGGAATTGGTTTCTGTACTAATTTTTCCAAAATGTACTAGATCATACTTTGACCCCAATCGTTTAAGACATCTCTCATGTCTGGAGGTGCCGAGCCTAAAATGGGCATTCCCTTTTGTAAGTTTGCCTAAAGAAGAAACTCTGTAGAAGGTGTTGGCTGTAAGGAGTCTTAAGCCTCCACAATTAATCCTAGAATGGCAGTCGAAATGTGCATCTACGATTGCCGCCCACTACTCCTAAAAGTGCAAGATCAGTGAGAAGTGCTGTGTTCTTCGAATAGTATTATAGTATTTACTAAACAGCCGCATTAGAGTGTCTTTCTGGTGGTATTGTAGTTAATCCCAAACGCAACTGTCCGCAGATCGGAAATAGTTTAAGGTAAGATCTTTTGATGTGCATCCCTTAAGGTATGGGGATTAGTGCATTTTATAATATTCAAGCGTTCAGTTTGGTATTATCATTCAACAATTGATTTTGTCGTCAGAAAGACGAGGTACAACTAAAACTACGATTTAAGGTGAAATGCTAAAAGAAATCCTTCAGATGTTGATAAAATAAACAGCTCATAAATTTCCCAGCAAAAAAATGACTTATTCCTTAGTAAAATTCTGACAAAAGAAAACTGATAATATAAAGTCTTGCGTATTTCTCAATGTCGTGGGAACTGCTATTTATCTCTGAGAGCAGGCCTCAAACCTGCCATCCTTATCGCCCCCAAAAATCTTTTACTTTTGAAACTGGGTTATATTTTATCAAGTGCCTTAGCTGAATTCTAACTGCTCTTCTCGCCGCGCCCCGAATATATTCATCGATTTTGGAACTTTGGCCATGTACTTCTACATACATACATACGTGTGTGACTGGGAGTTTCTTGTGACCCGACGGCGTAGCTGTAATATCTCTCCTTATCGAAACGGTGGCAATAATACTGAGCCGAATAATTGTCGTCTAATTTGGTTTATTGCACTCTGCGCAGAATAAAATTAAGCAGCCGGTGAAATTTGCATACAATTGCGGGCAGGATCCTTAAGGATATCGTGTACTGCATATCTTACAGTCCTGAAACCCTCGTATCAGATCGGTTGACGTATAGGGGATTATCAGACGAAGCCTTTTTATACAGCCAAGCTGGCTTTGTGTCCTGGTGCTATTCTCCACTGTTTCTCCACTACTTTGTTCTCCTTTTTTTTTCTTGATGCCATTGGCTTTATATTGTAGCAAGGAATTTCAGGGGACTTAAACGCGTCTCGATAAGATCTTTGAGGCTGTTCATACGAGATACTTTCACCCCTTTAAAGGAATGTTCTCGTGCATTGTAAGCACACTTCTTGCTTGTGTCCTTTGTACCGTCTCTTTGTCAGGACATTATTTTTGAGTCAGATATTAACTCGGTGGGTGGAAGTGGAATGTAAATTTAATGGTGAAAATTGCTATAGTATAGTTCCATGGTATATCATGGCTGTAGGTATGCTAATTTCTGGGCAGACTGCTGACTTTGCATGGATTTGTCTCTTTGGGCGCCGTATTGTGGGATTATGCCTGCGGAAGTGTTGATAACCTTTTTGCAGCCTTGAACAGTCCGCAATGAATGTTTCAATATAATTTCATTCAGTACAGCATCAGTAGCGTACCGCCTTCCTGAATATGTATATGCGTTTGTTGTGGAATGAATTCGATTCAGTCTAGTACTTGGAATTGAATTGATCCCGCATACATATGTAGTGGATAAAAGTGAGACAAAATGACTGGAATAACTCAATTTATTGTCCGCCAGCCGCTTTTATTCCCGCTTTTATATAGGAAGGATAAATACAGATTGTGGAGAAAAATAAAATAAAAAATAATTCTCAATTTTTATTATATATAGTGGGGCAAGGGAAAGTACAGAGACGGGATGATTTTATCAGGTCATAATGGAGGAATCCATGTATAAATTCGATTAAAATAGAGGACATAAATTGCTTTGAAATTCAGCAAGTCCTTTGTCGTTCATATCCTTTATAAAAACCTTCGAAGCTACTGGCTCGATATATGTTCGCCTGCCTGGGTTGAGTTGCTCTAAAAGAACATTGAAAAGTAGGTCTTTAGATGCTGTCTATGCCAGAATAGTACAATTTTGTCGCCAATTTTGGCCTTTTGAGAAAGACCACTTTAATTTTATTTTATGATTATCAACAGTAAGCATTTTAAGATTTCGTTTAGTGGTCCAGATTTTATCACAGCGGTTGTAACGATTAGTAAAGAAAATGATAAAATAAAAAACGGCCATTTAGGTGGCCATAGGTGGTGTTGTATGTCCCACAAGCCGGAAATAGACAGTATCTTGTACAAGAGTGAAGAGAAGGCCCATTCTACATCCTCTATCAAACGATAAATTTAGAGCAGCATGATTTGGTAAATTTTGCAATTTTGTATATTTTCCTGGTAAATTTCATGGAGATTTTATATTTGCCTTACGCAAGTTATATCGAAGTTGTACTGTACTTAGTTCAGGCTTGTAAGAGCCACTGTTGTAGTTGATACAAAACATATTTTGGAAGTAATCATAAGCTACCCAGTAGAAGATCCGAGTGCTCCTACCAGTAGCAATAAAGGAGCATAGAACTTTGCTTAGGTATAAGTATTGCTTTTAGAGGACTCAGAGAGGAGCAATTTTGAGGAAAAGAGAAGGGAGTAATATAGAATTGAATTATATGTATTTAATGGGTCAATCGCGGTGGGCAATGGAACGCTCCGAAAACTATAGAAGAGCGCTTTTCGTACCTTTTTGCAAATATTTTTTACCACTGCATGTCCTTAGAGGTCAGCACGTCACACGAGCCTCCACAGGAGTGCTGATGAACTGAAAAGATTTTGGAGGAGTCAATTAGAAGCATATAGGAGCTTTTTCAGGATATCTACAGTCCAGAGTTTTCATTATTCACAAAATCACAAAAAGCTCCTTTAAGCACGTTGACGTTTTGCAATATAAATTTTCTTGAAAACTTCTAACTACGTTTCCTTTAGAGCTAATTGGGAGCGCTCCAAATCGACCTTCTTTGGAGCGCTTCGAACTTTTCCGTTGGTATATTTGATATGCGACAGTGTCCAATTTGATACATGTATGATAGTTATGCACGTCACAGTTTTGTGAGCTATAATTTAATTTCCGAAATGTTTTAAAAGATAAAGTCTCTTTAAAATTATTTCATTTCAGGAGAATACTTACAAAGCAAAGCTAGGTTTATAATCATTTTGAGCTAAAAACAAGTCTTCCATTCGCGATAATTTAGAGCTAGAAACCAGAGCTCCTGTTTTGAGCATTTCGAAATTCAAAATGAGTACTCCCCGCTATGCCTATAATAAAAGGAGGTCAAACGGAGGTGATAAGAGGTGATAGGAGGTGTCATCATAAATGAGCGCTCCCAGATTACTCATGGGATGATCGCCGTTTTTCACCGGCTTCCGCATGCTTGAAAAAGAAATTTAATTGATATTTCACTAAGCAGATTTTATTTTCTTGTAGATTGGTAGTGCAAATATTCGACGAATGTTTTTATAGATAATTTGCAGTTGTATAACATCTCCATATATTCTTTCCTGGGAATTTATAAAACTAACTGCTTAAACCCTCAACACTTGCCAACTTTAAAATGCCAATTGAAGGATTTTTCTGCAAATATGATATTTTTATTTCTTTAAATTTAGTTCTGTGAGCTTGTTGGAAAACCCTATTCAATTCGTCTTTTTTTAAACAATTTTTTTCCGATTTTTTCGATTTAGTAAGTATAATCTTGTGGGTATCATTTTAGATAAATTCAAGAATCAGCTTGAGAGTTGCTCTGGAGCGTGAGGGATGAGAACGATCAGGAACCAGTTGACCTATCCCCAATGGATCAGGTCTAGAGTTCTCCAACCTGTTTTTCTAGTACACAAAGGCTTGATGACAGGAGTTCTCTTGTACTGGGTCCAGAGCCATTGGTGATCTGACTCCGTTACCCAATGAATACAACTCGAGACCTAATGAAGATTGGAGAGTCTATTGATATGAACAAATAAAATTTAAATGGGACACGAAACATGTCAACTTTGAATTTTGCTTCAAATTGTCGATATGTGACAATAGGCTTAGAGTGCAACTTGATCCGGGACTTTCTCAACCAGAGAATGCAGAAGTCGAATCTAGCTTTATCCTCAAGGGATACAGCTCTGTCGTCTACTTAATATATCCGCTATCCGAGTGGTCCTGTCTAGTCTGCTTACAAACGCTCGTCTTATCTCTTGCGTAGAAGAACAGACCCGGCTTTCGGATCTATATAAAATGCGGGAAATCTGGCAGAGCCTTCCTCAAATACGTCAGAACCTATATTCCTTTTGATATAATAGAAATTTCTCCTGTGGCGTCCAATGTGGGCTTCCAATGAAAGTCTGTATCTCAAGTGCCTGGAGCGGTACAATGAGAACAGCTATTTGATGTTGAAATAATTTATTTATTTTTGATGATAAATATTTGAGTTGTTATTTTTTCATCAATACTGATTTAAAAACTGATATTGTTTCAATTTTCAGATTCTTATGCCTACTGACTAATACATATAAACTACACGTTCAATTTGCACAACGTAGAAATTTGGAAGCGTCCCAAGTCAATACAGCGGTCAAACATATAAAGTGTGTTCTCTGCTAACGTGCACTCGCGTCGTCACAACCACTATACAAAAACACTACTTCTCCTGAGTTTAAGCACAGATAACGAGTGGCCAACTCTCAGCTAAGCTTTATGGCTAAAATCCATTAGGCTAGAAGAAGCTAAATTTCAAGAATTTGTGGTTAAAATGTGGCTAAGAAACGTGTGTATACCTATAACCTGAACAACATCTTCAGAAAGCTCTTAGTTCAAACAAGTTTTCACCAACAATTTTAAAGAAGTCCTAACTCTTATTATTGGATTTAGTATCTTCAAATTAATTCTATTCCATATATTTCACCAATTTGAACAGTCTTTTATCTTCTGTATTCGAATGCGGTAAAGATAGCAGTGAAATAGCTAACGCAGAAAGTTCGCTAAATTGATTTTTGTCTGCAGCACCTTTATATTGAGATACTTCGAACCAGAAAACGTTTGTATTATTGACGTTTTCCAACTTCGTAAAATTAATGTTATTCCATTGAGTTAAAATGTTGTCAATAATTTCTTTTTCGGTCCCCATAACTTCCGCATACAATGTTTTCTTCCTCAGCTGCTATACTAGTTTTTCGAATAGCAGACCCAGGTACGGTGACATCTATATGATATTTAACGACTGAGGGAAATAAGTCAATCCGATGTAACATTGTTGAAATCAGGATTTTTCTAATTTTTTTTTAATTAAAACATAAGGCAAGTTAAAAGTTTTAAGGGAGTAATTTTACAGCTACTTGTATTTCAAAAACAACACTTTTTAAGTAAATTAAATAAAGATTTGTTGCGTCCTTGCACATTGAGTATGAAATATCGGAAATATTGAAATATCTGGTATCGAGATATGGCAGGTTCAATTGACAGACAACGAGTATCACATATTTTTAAAATCTTTTCTACTTTTATGATCCTTAATTTATTTCAACTTAACTCAACCCAGCATTTAACCTTCGTGGAAAAAATTGGGGTATACCTAAAACACTCCTAACGATACCGATTTCATACATGTTTTCCTACTCAAAGTAAGCATGGAATTTTTTCCTCAATAGAGACATCAAGTAAAGCTTGATTTCGGCTTCATTTTAGTTTGAAACTTACGTTTTCGCTATTTTCCCCATGTACATATTGTTACTAGCGTGGCCTTAGTTCGTTATTTAAAACACAATATTTCAGATCCCATTAACAAGTTCTTTCTTTATTTAACTTTACTGTTTACCCTCACAAATTCAGAAACAATCAAATCAACTCTTTATTTATCGCTAGTACTGTACTTCTAATTATCACAATCCGTTCACTTCACTGTCTGAAATTAGACTCGCCTCCTGTATGTGAGTAGAGCCGTATTTATACTCTACAAATTATCCTAGAACCTTCCTGAATATTCCGTTCTCCGAACCCATAGTTTACTAGGATGTCACTAACCTAAAGTTGTTTCCATTTCCAATAGCTGTCGCTTGTATCACTTTGTGGCGCGTAACAATATATATTTAACAACAATGGTAACTTCTAATCCCGTCCATCCATAGCAAACAAATATTTGAATGTATTACTCGTATATATTGTTTGAATTTTTTTAAAAACCGTAACTCCTGGGTAGAAAGTTGGAAAAGTTCTTAAGTGACCATCTCAATTTACATTTCTTGAAAAATCGATTTTTCATCTTGAAGTACATATAGTTGTGCGTGTTCTGTCAAATTTTCAAATTAAAATTCGCATTATTACGGTCGCTATAACCTTTCTTAGAAAAAGAGATTGGAACGTAAGACGACGCGCGGATGGGCCGGCCTACCGTTCAACCGTCACATATTTTGTTCCGTCCCTAACGGCACATCCCTACCTAGGGTCTTACCTGCTCTTCTATAACCGAAATAGAGGGGTCAAATTCGTCAGGGATTTTGTATAGAAATGTGATATCCGATTGATTGTAAGTAAACAATTTATGTAAAAAAACCCTCCTTCAAACTTTGAACGCGTTTTTCTCGAAATGCCTTTTTTATAAACGGTGTCAACTCTCTGAGGGAGAGTTTTCAAGCTATCGACTTGAAATTGTTACGGAATTTTCTTGACTTCATTCTTTATGTCCCTAAGGAAGTTCTTTTTTTTTGTTTGCAATCTTCTATTTTTTCACACGAAAAACTCTTGAAAAACAGGGCTAAATTTCGTACCTTTTACTCAAGCCGTCGCCATTTTATCAAATTTCAAAAAAGAAGAAAAACCTTTATAGGGACATTGCGGCTTCCTTACAGATTAATAATCAATTTGTTTTTTTTTCAGATGCAAACTGCGGCCACAACCGTGGACACCGATTGCCCCCATATTTTTAACTCACTATCTAAAATAATTATTAATAACAGGTAAAAATAAATAAAAACTAATGCAAAAAAATATTTTTTGAATTTCTAAAGAGTATTCGTAAAAAATTCATCCCGATCCCCTCCTCCTAACCATCCGAAAAAAAAAAATCGCGAAAATTCACAATTTTTTGGCGGTTAAACTGAGATGATCCCTTAAAACTGCATGTAATGAAAAAACCGTTTTGGAAAGAAAAAGTAGCTAAAAAAGTGGCTAATAGCTAAAATTAACAAAAATTTGGCCAAATGCTTTAAAAACTGGATAAAACTAGCGACAAAGTGGCTAAGTTGGCAACACTGGTAAAACCCTTGTGAATAGAACTATATAGTGGTTGCGAAACGCAATTTGACTAGTACCTTGTTGTGTTGTAGGGGCGCTACTACTGCAATGCCTCGCTCCCATATAAAATCGGCGATGCTGGACCTGATGTGGTAACGCCGCAATTTTTTCTTAGAAATTTACTGGAAATTTTTTCCTAAGAATTGTTAAGCATTGGCCCACATTGTATGATTGCATCTGAAAATAACTCCAGTCGGCGCGGCACCCAGCCTGAATAAAAATTCTTTCCGAAACATTTTCTGGAAATTTCTAAAGCCAGTTTTTTATTTGGCATGCGTCTGATTTGAGGAAGTGTGTGTGTGAGCTACTAAAAGGAATATTTTTCATTCGTACGCTTTAGCCAAAGTTTGTAATGCGCCCCTTAAAGTGTACGTATTCAAAATATTCCTCTATGTAGCTCACATACACCTCATTAAATGAGACGCATTGCCAAATATTTGACAAATGCACGCATTGTATGGGACGATCCGGCTTAAGAAGTAATGAATGCTATTTGCTCATCTACGACTCTCATAAGAATTATTCAGTGGCCCAAGCAACCGTTGTCGGCCTCCAAAAAATGCATAAGAATTCTAAGGAAATTTCCAGTAAATTTCTAAGAAAAAATTGCGGTTTGTACATCAGGTCCAGCCATCGTGGATTTTATATTCAGCCAATATTCTATCGAGACGATGTCTACTTCTCAGCCTTTGTATGTTTTTTAGTTTGACTATGCTCTTACGGCTTATCCCTTGAGCCCCTTGTCAATACCTCAGTGATTAATCAGTTTGGTTCTATAATTTGATAGTCAAAACTCCATCCATTTCCGCAGTTATGGTCCCCTGGATGGATGGATTGAAAAGAAGGTGAGAAACATAATGAATCTCTGGAACTTAGGCCACAACAAGTTCCATTGTTTAGTTTCCAGATTTATGTGCAATTGGTAATAACTCCGGACGATATAAAAAAAAATCAGTATTGGCCCACAACAATCCTTCCAAACTGCTTCATTCAGTTCATCTAGGAGTTGTGAGCCAAGCAATTTGTTATGCTTACAGAAAAATAGCCGAACAGTGATAAAGTCACCGTTTCGGATATCTCTCCGCATCCTCTTCATAGAGGATAGTTAGAAAATCCCAGGAGAAATGAGTGTGTAGTAAGAATTTACACTAGGGATCTCAGTGTTGATTTCTTAAGGCTCATTAGCGTTTTGTAAAACTTAGGGTAGGTTTACCTCACAGTCCGCTCATCTAACCAAACATGACTGTGTTGGTAGTTAGCTCAACACAAAATGTTAAAGGTAAGGTGTTTTGGTGCAATCTCGATTGTAGAGGCGGATGCAACCGAGGTTGCACCAAGGCGAGTAAGCTCATCCACCTTTGCATTTCCGGTACTTATAGGACGAGTGCCTCATTATGCCGAAAAATAGAACTCAGTGGCTTTAAACCCTAATCAACAATTTTCTACTTTTGGAGGTTATATAAAAAGGAGAGTTAAGGGTATATCAGAACTATTAAATATGTATAAAGAAAAATGATGCTTATAAGACCCCCGTTTCCCATTTATTTCCTTTAAATCGATCCATCCCTGGTATAATAAATACAAATTACAATCAAATGATAAGGTGACACCATATTTATTATGGGCGTCAACACACGGAATTTAACAGAAATTAAATACTTCAATAATTTACGGTTAAAAACAAACAAACAAAATAATGACGAATATGATAATAATATAATAAAAGTGTCTCCTCCACGTTGTTCGTATTATTATTGTGACAGAAATGAAATCCTTTCATTTCCCATCAAATGCATTCATGAAATTTTCATATCCACCATCAAACCATCACAGCTCCCAACCGAAGTCTACAAATGCAATTCAGAGGAGCAGCAAAATCCACCGGAGAGATGTAGTTTAAACACTCATCCATCACGGGGAGCCCCATAACCCAGCTACTTGCTCCTCGTATATATTCATATTTTTGAATCTAAGAAGAATTTCAAACAATATCTCCAGCACTTTACCTGATTTTGCTGTGTGATATCATTGAAACAATATGACACGTTCACCGTATGCTCCTTACAGAGTATACGGATTCAATGCATCCTCCTAAGCGCTGAAAGGTGTTATTGTTTTCAACATCGAAAGGGTAATCCCGCGTATACATATATACCTGTGTGTGGCTCAGCTTCCCATCCCTTGCATTTGTTGAATTTCGCCTTTCATCCTCAACTTGTTCCAAAGCTTTCATTTAGAGAATGCGCTTTTGCAGGTGAATCCTTTTGTCTTTGGGGTTATTGTGGCAAAATTCCGTTTTTTTTCCGTTTTTCCTCGATGTGGATGCACTTGCTGCGCTCCTCTCAGATGTCGTTCGCAAAAATTCAAAGAGGGCTTATTCTAATGATAGTGAAAGACTCGAGGGAAAATTGTGGGCTGGAAGTGATGAGGGAGAAAAAAGTTTAAAAGGCCCCCAGACACTATAAATAAAGCAAAATGGTAGAGCTTTGAACTAACAATAAATAGAGACAAAATTCATAACTTAATGGAATAGGAAGCGTCTGTATATTGCTTATAGTCAGTCTATGGTGAAATGACTATGCCATAATGAATTGTTATAGCATAACTGCTAGACCACAAGTTTTTCGACAAGAGAATAACCAGTAAAGGGCTAAACTTTTCGGATAAAGGATTAACTTGAGAGAATCTACCACAATTCAGGAACTGAGTGAATGGACTTTTGTAGGATTTTTTTACACTTTCTTTGAAAAGCAGTTTCAGTAAAGTTAACCGAAAAGATTCTGTGGTTTGAACTATGTTGGGTTGCTTTTGATGAAATTAGAAGTATAAAGCGAAAGTCTTCTTTAGATTCCATTGGTGAATTTAATAATTTTATATATTTTTTATATAATGTAAACACGATTTCTTTTAAGTAGCATTTTTGCCGGGTGTTAGATATAACTTTGTAAACTATATAAGGTCGATAACAAAAGGAACAAAATTAAAAATAAACTACAGCAATAATGGTTTTCTGTGAATACAATAGGCAAGAGGGTGGGTGGTGTTTGGTAGTGAAATTAAGGTAGCATATTTTACTTGGAGTAAACGGGGGCTCATATATCCGGCGTGTATTTGCCCCGCATTTGTCCAGCTGACCTGGCGAAGAGGACCTCAATAACCAGTTACTAATCTCAAGGTGTCACAGTTCGGTCGCAAGTGGGTTCATAGCCACAAAATGAAGCAAATCTTAGCAGTCCAGGAAATCTACCAATCACCTTCATTCCGGATAGTAACGACCCAGTCATCGAGGTGAGCTGCTCAAATGATAGAGAAGGTCATCGATAAGCGTTTAAAGGTAGCCAGATAGAGCTAGCCAATTGAGTTGATAAGCACCTGGCCATCTAGACTTAGAGTACCCAAATATTCAATTTTGTTATCAGCCATTTAATACTACTACTACGGTTCGACCAACCTACAATTGGGACTTTGAAAATATACATTTTACGTAAAGCGATATTGAACCAGCTAGATTAGCGGTATCTGAATTGATACCATCAATTTCGAATGCAGTTTGGAAAACCATTTAGTTAGAATGTGTCAAAAGAGAAGATCAAGTCCTCCCTAATACAACTGAATTCCCTACCTTCGTAAATTTTGCACAACAAATTTGTAGATATAGATGAATAATTGTTAGCCGACAGACCCCATAGCGAAAATAAAATAATACAGCCTGTCGTTTAGAATTCTGATCCCCAAAAACATAGTAATAATGACGAAGGTGGTGTTATTCTTGGCTTGTAAATTGGGTAATCATTTTGTCCTACATGATCCTAATCAAGAATGAGCTGGAAAATTTCAACGAGAATTGAATTGATTAATGCTGTTTTCCAGACAATTATATAGGGGCCTAACTAAATTATCAACACAAAGGTTAATAACTGAGATCGTCACTAAAACCATTAAAATACTGATACCGCAGATATTGCTCTTCAATCCTTAAGTAATCCCAGAAAAACATTTCACCAATTGAACTATAGATGAAGATGAGGTAGGTATTTCTAGTTATAGTCTTCGAGTAATATGAAATTATTTAATTTATCTTCACGTGAAAGTATGTGTATAAGAAAATGTTTATCTCAGTCAGAGCTGAATTCATACCGGTACAAGAGTCCCACATGAATCCATCTTTAAATTCGTGCAGTCCATCTTACCTGAAATTGACAGGAACAGTGATCACCTCATCGGGACTATGCTGAAAAGCAAATTTAAAAGAAAATTCCAGATATAGCAGAATGGGGAATCACATTCCGTACTTGAGTCATTAATAAACCCTATTATATTTACAGACCGCTCCACAGCGGAAGAAAATACCAGAACCGGCGTTTTGTGCGAGGAGCCTCATGTGGAAATTGTCATACACCTGGAAAACCATGTCACGGTATTCCAGGGCCATACTTCAAGCAGGAAGGCATGTACTTAATTTAGAGATTGAGGACAAGGAGATTTCAATCTGCTCAGACAGCCAGGCTGCTATCAAAGGCTTTCCAAAACCCATTACAAACTCCAAACTTGTATTGGAATGCAAGCCCACCCTGTCCTTCCTTTCTCAGAACATCAGGGTAATGGTTTTTGGGTGCCAGGTCATAGCGACATTAGCGGAAATGAAAAGACGTACGAACTTGGTCGTCTTGGTGCAACCCTCGGACGAATTCCCTTCTACAATTGAGATAGCACCAAATCAACTTATTTCTAATATATCGGCCTGGGTCGACCGCCAACACAGTCGTCTTTGGTAGATCATCCCTCATGTAGAACTACAAAAAAGTTGTGGGGAAGACCTAACCCAAAAGAAACAAATAAAATACTGAGGTTAAACAATCCAACTCTGAGAACCTTGGTGTTAATTCTAATCGGGCACTCTCATCTTAGATGTCACCTACACAGGATTGGGCTTATTGTTGGCTCTGTATGTAGCGGATGCGGAGATGAATCCGAGATAGAGATTCAATTTCTTTGTCACTGTCCAACCATCTCGGCAAAGCGTTACAGATTCCTTGGCTCACACCTGCTGGACAAGCTGCATGAAGCTGGCAAGGACGGCTGGGAGCCAATATTCAAATTCGTAAGAGCGTCCGATTGGACCTATGAGCTATTATTCATAAATCTGGAGGGTGAGCAATGGGCCTTTTAAGGCCTACGTTCCAGAGCTCCTGTAAGGGGGTCTCAACATCGATTTTCAATCAATCAATCAAGAAAATTTTCTGACCTAATTTTCAACTACGTCCACATATCTGAGCACCTTGAAAATTACCATGGTTACATGGTTTCCGTTGAAATACACTTTTTATATAATAAAAATTCTGTGTGCTGGATGAATTTTTTTCCTCTACGGTCGGATTCGAATCAAAATCGATACGGAGTTTTTTAGAAATCGGGCATTATGAATTTTTGGTTGAAATTGTAGAAATTTAAAATTGCAGCTCCTAGATTACGGATGCTACTCGTTAGCGACAATATTGGATTCATCACTGTAATTATCTGGTCGTACTTCCGACGTCACCTAATGTGATCTGGTGATGTATTCCATCAGTCTAGGTGGACTTCGACAGGGACATCATATACATCATTCCATCTAAACCAATACAGTTCCCTGCGAAGTATATCTATAGACTCGCAGAAATAGCAATGCTACCACTGATCTTAAGCTGAGCAACAACTTAAGATGCAAGATCAAAGCTATTTATCAATTAACAAGCGCTTACGTGGCTATAATTTGAATTAACCGAAGCTAACAATGAAGAAACCATGCAGCAGAAGCACATTAGATGAGATAAAGACAACATTAGCAATGCACCAAAGATAGACAAACACCAAATCTTTGTCCAATTCGTGAGCTCAGATTTTGTATACAAAACTTGCACAAAGGTCTGATTTGAAGGGGTTACTTATTGAAAAATTGAAAGATGTTGCATTGCTTTACACTATTCTCAGCACAATGAATTCGTAACGATGTGCCTTTCTCTATTGTCCCTGAATTCACTTCAACTAATCCTGAGTTTAGTTTCATCTGGATTAGATTTAAACTTCCTTAATACATCAATTATTTTTGTTTTTAATACCGCAGCCCCAATATATCTGACGCTGACACTATATGCTCGTTTGATACCTTATCGTCCAATATAGATAATATTTTAACCAAACCTCATACTTCCGAAATCGTTATTGCTGGCGATTGCAACGTCCATAACATGCAGTGGCTCAGACGTTCTTTAACCACAAGTCCAGCGGGGAGACATGTTGAACTGTTTAGCGTGTCCTTTAACCTGCAGCAGTTAGTTGAAAGTCAAACTTAATTGAACATTTTGCTAATATATCAGATCTGTTTCTTATATCACATCCTGACAAGTATTCAACATCAGCGTTATCTCCTCTTGGCAGCTCGGATGATTGTCTCGTTTCGGACCAATTCTACATATCATCACTGAAAACCGCCAGTCACCTTCATAAAAAGTGACCGGTGTGGAACTACGTCAAGCTGATTGGGCTACATTCAATAAATTCATCAAACAGTTAGACTGGTCTGAGTGTTTTTCCACAGGAGATGATGAGTATTGCTCTGAATCCATTATTAATATCTTATGGTTTGGGATGTGCAGCTTCATTCCGCACAGATACAAGAATATTAAACCTAACAATTTATCTAGGTCTTACAATGACATACATCATACACCCATAAAAGATAAGGAAGCTGTATTTCAGGAATTTAAACTGTGCCATTCAGCAGGATTGAGACAAATATGTAGAGAGGCACGTAACACCTGGAAGTCTATTATTTAGCGAGCGAAGTTCCGATTAGACCAAAACATTAGACAGAAAATCTTTACTAGTCGAAAGGGTAGTAAGAGTTTCTGGTCTCTTGTTAAAACAGTCAAGAGCAACTTCACCAGTTCTTCGGTACCGCCCCTAATTTACAACGGGGATATGTTCATGGAATCATTGGACAAAGCCAATTTGTTTGCAGCACCTTCTCCAAAGACATGCAACTACAGTCAAAGAGCGTAACATTTCCTCAAAAGGGAAGTTTTCAAAATGCTTGCAAATCTCAGTGTGTCTAAGGCTGCACGGCCTGATGGTATTTGGCCACAGGTAATCAAGTGCTGCGTCCCGTCTGTAGCTAAACCTCTACGCACACTATTTCACGTGTTCTATTCGACAGGAGTCTTTCCTTCCGCATGGAAACTTGCACAAGATCAGCCAATACCCAAAAAAGGAACTGCAAGCGATACCTCAAATTAGAGACCAATTGTCCTTACTTCGATTCTCTCGAAGGTTTTCGAAATGCCCATCAACACCTGTAATCACCTTATTAGCGATTGCCAATACGGCTTTCGTGCTGGCCGCTCTACTGGAGATTTACTAACATTCCTAACCGAACGTTGGAATCAATGTCTCCATAATGTTGGTGATTCTGAGATCATCGCATTAGATATCTCGAAGTGCTTTGATAGAGTCCGGCTTCTTGCTCTGTTAGCTAAACTTCAGGCATTAGGTCTAGACCCTCTTTTCTTAAAATGGATTGAAAGTATTCTCTCCCGCCGTTCAATTCAAGTTATATTAGATGGGGTTACTTCTGACCGTTGTATAATCCATGCCGTACCGCAAGGTTATGTGCTCTCTCCAACTCTCCTCCACACATTTATTAATGATCTGCTAGCTCGCACTTTCAATCCTTATCATATTTTTGCAGACGACAGCACCCTTGATTTCGTGTACTCGTTCGACTCTATGATAACTCCCGTGGGAATGCTACAAGTGATAAAATAAGCCAAATGTTCAATTCACTAAACAAGGATCTTACAACAATACTCGCTTCGGGCAGAGCGAATCGGTTTTTTTAATGCTTCCAAAACGCAATGTTGTCTGTTATCACTCAAACGTACTGTACCACCCGCACAAACCATTTTCGTTGATCGAGAAGATATCTCGAGCTCGACATCCCTTAGCATCTTAGGCATTGAAATATCCAACAATCTCAGTTGGGCTGATCACAACGCGATGAAATGCCTGGGCGGCTTCTTGGAAAGACGCAAGAAATATTTTATTCCATCAGGCTTGGCGCAAATCTACAAGTCTCATAGCAGGCCTAGAATAGAATATAATTCCCATATTTGGGCAGGGGTTGAACGTACTGCATTGTCTGAGTTAGACAAAGTCCAAAAAAAGCCTTCCGGCTTATTGGCGATGACATATCAATAGCAACTATTGATTCCCTAGAGCACCGGCGTAATGTCGGTTATCTATCTCTCTCTTATCGCTACTTCTATGGCTATTGCTCTGACGAAATCTCTAACCTGATCCCTTGTCAAATTCTACCTATGCGCACCACTCGAGCTCACCCTCCTTCCCTAGGAGTCAAATTTGGCCGTACCATGAAATTCTGCGAATCCTTCATAATATAATCAGAACAGTACGAATGTGGAACAGTTTGCCATCACCTGTTCGCCCCCCCCCACTTAGCTATGGGCCGCAAGAATTCAAGCGTAATGTACACCGTTACCTCCTTTGTGCTACCCAATAATCCCCATTTCCTTGCCCCTTTTTCCTTGCCTGCCATGTCTGTGCTACAAAATCATCATAGGGTATCCCCTGAACCTTGGCAGCATCATCAAAAAAGTGGACCTAAAAAGGGGAAAATAAAAATTTATATACAAAAAAAAAAAAAATTAAATTAAAATGTCTAAAACGCCAAAATAAGATTTTTTTTAGCTCAGAGTGCCTCAGAGTGCCTTCAATACTTCTGTAGTGGGCTCTGTACTGAGGTTTTGGTTTTTTATGTGACTATCGATAAAAGCTTGGGCACTCATAGCAAATTTATTACTTTTTTGTCAGTTTTGCAAAAAAAAAAAAAAAAAAGTAACATAAAATTTAGTTCACACCTTTTTTTATCCTTTTTAATGCATTTTAAGTAAAGGCGTATTTTTTCATCCTAGTTTAATACAAATATTTATTTATACTCATTTTTATTGCAACCATTTTTTGCGAACCTAACTGTTGTCAAAGAACAAATAATTTTCATTAATTATTTTTTTAATTTATTATTTTTTATTTTTATTATTTTATTGCACATAGATCGACTGCCAAAACGATGTTTACATTTATTTTAATGATTGAATACATAATTGTGGCATAGATGGATCAGTAACGCACCCAGGATTTCGCTTAGGGGGGGGGACCATAGGTGTCCCAAGTCCTAACGAGTCGGAAAAATAGTCGACTCCTGCAACCTTCTGAGCACTTAAGGACTGCTATTGTAGATTAAGAGGTTTTACTTTATATTATCGGACTTTGTAATAATATACAGACCACATTTTATACGTAATTTGTAAATTATGTTCAGAAATCTAACATTCTGGAGGGGGACCGGTCCCGTTCGTCACCCCTCTCGGTGCGCCCCTGAGATGGATGGATTGAAAAGAGATTGTGTTTCCTTGGGGGAGGACTCTGCAGCTTATGCCATAGCAAGGCCCATTGTACACCCTCCAGACTTCTGAGCAATAGCTTATAGGTCTCATAGCCGGACGGTTTAACAAAATTGTGGCTTAGGAGCCTAGAAAACTATGTATGTACTTCGATATGGAAATATACATATCTGTCTTATTACTTCAGTGATAAGAGCACTGGTCCGGAAAGTAGAAGGTCCCAGCTTTAAGAATCAGGCGAGACAGTTGTTTTTCTTTCTTTCTTGTATTTAATTGCAATCACTAAATATAAAAATCTTTCCCTTTTAATTATCGTGTAAAAACATAATCTTTGCATATCTGGTCTGGATCTGCTCAGTCTGCGTTAGTAAGATTATTACTTCCAATGCTCTAAGAAGTCCAGGTTAATAACAACAGTGGAAGGAAACACACGCATGCTACTAAGATAAAGTTCAATTGCCTATTAAAATGGATAATCTTCAATGTCCTTTTTCCATTCTATTTCGCATAGAAAAGAAAACTCAGCACCCCATGAAAAGTATCCTACAGCAGGCTACCGTTATCTTGAAATTCAAAGAAAATCAGAAATTGGAAGAGATGAAAGCTGCTGATCATAAATTGGCAATATTTTCCATCAACTTGAATCTAATGGCGGAATATTGTTTTCATAATTCGATTTGGAGCACTCTCAAAAAGATTCGCCCCTCTGCCCAGATAAATATGTCTCATCGCAACCTTAAAAACTCATATTGGCGCAATTTGGAATGGCTAGGTATTGTAGTAGTAGTAGCAGTAGTATTGTCGTACAAGGATATAGTATCACATGCATGAATGCGGTATATATAAACATCTAAACTCGCACCATCGAATATAAAACTGTGATAAAAGAAGACGAAGTTATGGGTCTTAACAGCATAAGACAATTTGTACATAATTTAAGAAAATATCTCTGTGATGCTGCTGCTCTTCAGTTACAGATTTCGGGTTTTTTTCCACTTTTATTTACGTTCCGTAGTTCCTCCATCATAGTCCCAGAATCAGTATATAAGGTGGCATCTCTACCGCCTATAGGTAGTATCCTCCTCCTCCCATAACAAATTTTCCTTGCTCTTGCTTTTCTATAAACAACTAAAGGGAGCGAGTGGTTTTATTACATTTCTTGACTTTGGTCTTGCAACTTGTGTTGGTACGAAAAGAAGTAGTTGAGGATGGAAAGTACACACTTGAGATTTATGAAAATATTAGTTCTCCAGAAATCCCCATCTGGCTGAAGTTGGGCTGGAGCCGACAAGATTCATCCCATGCCCTGCCCATCCGTTACCATCCAGTTTCCCATCCAGGTTCCTAGCCATCTTTTGTGCATCGCTGAATCTGAAAATTTAATTTGATTCCTGCTCGTCGATTCCGCCGCACTTTGTTTTTATTTCCTCGAGGGTTTACAATTCCTTCGGGGAATGTTTTCCTCTTAGTTTCAGATGTCTGATACCACGATAAGACATCAAGTGGATCATCAGAAATTCTATTGTTCTTAATTATGTTGTTATAGTATCGCTCAGGATGGATATGCTAGATATTGTCAAAGCAATGTATATGTTGTGTATGTAGGTACTCACAGAACATTTGTATTGGCTGGCATCATGAATATTCTCACTATCGTATGCAAGAGTAGCTATATATTACTTTAAGGAACTTGTGTTAATCAATAACATTTCTCAGGGAATGGAAGGTTTTGACAGCTGTTTCAGTAGATTGAAGACATTTGGTTGTAAGGATAAAATTCGTCATTACATTATTTTCGAACTGTTTGAACAATAGTTTTTCCCAGAAACTTGTTACATTGAGTCTGGAATTTTGAACTTTTCCAGGTCATGTAATCCTAACGTTGCGTGATAAAAGTTCTCTTTAAAATACCAATAATAACCCAACATTTCGTGGAATTTATTCATAACTTTCATTAATGGCGTTCTATTCACTACTCCTTTTCCATTCGACCGCAATTATTTCAATGCGCAGTAAATTCCTAATATCTCCATTTGGTCTGCAAGCTGGCGCCTTTTATATTGGAACATTATATGGCACGGTGGCAGCTGCATTTCCATAAGTGTTAACATGACCTCGTTGTTATTATTATTATTATTATTATTCTTGTGGAGTGCACAAATGTAACTTACAATCTATAGAAGAGATAAGAACTTTTATTCGTTTCGGGATGAGTGTAGAGAAAACGATTTTGTACCCAAGGAAAAATCTTGCTAACGAAGGTAATAAGTTGTGGGTTACGATATCTTAACACATTATCTACATTATCTAAATTACTCAGTTCCATATCTGTTTTTAGATAAATGATCAAATATCTCTTGAGAAAGAAAACGCGTATTGTGACAGGTAGATGGCGCTGCAAGTACAATTAGTCCACATTTTGTTAATTTTCGATTTTAAAGTTGGTGGAAACTAATTAACAATTTACAAATGTATCTATTAGAATCTCACGGAGATCAGTTATGTACAGAAAAAAAGAAACTGGCTGAGAATAGACCGTTCAGGTAATCCACAATTGAAGAATTCGAGATTCGAAAATCAGATTTTAGTTTTAACAAATTCCGAGTAATCTCTGTGGAAGTTTTTGTAAGTTTATCTGTCAATGAAAGGAAGGAAAATTACTCGGAAATTTGTCTTAATAGATTTCAATGATTTATAGAATCGGATTGGTAGCTGAAAGCAAGTAGATCAAAAATCGTTGGATTGTTTCTTCGTGGATATCAGCCGGAAATTTTTAAAAGTGCGATTTCATAACTATGTAATGGGCCGCATTCTAACTGTCAAGCAGATAGCATGTTTTTTCTGGTTATATAGTTCATATAAAATTTTTTCAACAACATTTATTCAAGAATCAAGAGAAGACTAATAGTTTAATAACTTATCTCTCCAGAAACGTTTTCCAATCAAACCTCAAAAGTATTAATCGAGCTCGTAAATCGACTCGATTTTGCTTAACTTCTTTAGGGTAAGGCACCTTAACCTAACCTAACCTAACCTAATAGGTCGGAAATGAAATAGATTCACCAGAATAGAATTTTTTTGAATTGGTATGAGCAAAGAAGATAGGACAATTAAACATAAGCGCTCCTTAATATATTCTGTAGACTAGATGATTACGATAATGCATTTTTTTTTCTTAACTTCTGACGATACTGCACGATAATGTTACTGTGGTAACTGAGGCTCTACTTGTGGAAATCAATTTTAATTGTGGAAGGTAGAATTAATGCAATTTCACATCTATACAGGTCCCGTTAACTTCTATATAAATAGTTCGGAAACTTCCCTGGTACAGAGTGGAAATTCTGGTCGTTGCCGTGATTGACCAATGTCTGTCTTGACTGCTCTGTTGACCCCTTATTTTTATGAACATAGCCCTGCTGAAACCATGTTTCAGTTGATGATTTGAGTGGCTTCAGACGGAGAGCAGCTATTGTAAAACTATGTAGCTAATTCTAATTTAAACTACCGAGGTAAGCTGATGTTGACTTTCGATTTTAGCATGAGGGTATACCTGTAATAACTGCATCCATGAGTCTGTGTGACTGCCGCAGATCAACTCAAATTTTAATTGGTCGATTTCGATTTTTAATTTTATGATAAATAGAGCAATCTTAAATCAAAAGTTTTTTTTGTAGGCAGGGGGGCGAGAGATCCCAAGGGCGGAGGCCAGAGCGGCTCATTGGGCTGTCCTGCTAGAAGCTCTATCACCAAAACCTTCCTATCCTCTTAATAATGTACATCAGGTCTTGGTGAGGAAGGTTTTTCAACTCCTGTACGGAAAAGATGGCAGAACCTAGAGTATCCAGCCTGCTCTGGGCGAAGGCCGGCCAGACAAGTACACAAAAAGTATTCGCTTGTCTCAGGCTCTCCTTCCAGGCAGGACTCAGGGATGTTACCAACTCCCATCTTTGTTAGATAAGCGTGAAGCGATCTGCGGCCGGTGATGATGCTAGCCAGAGTTCTACATTATTTTCTTCCGAGCTTCATGAGAAGATCAGAGATATTCCTATTGGGCCCACAAAAAACAGTCTGTATACCTGCAAGTACTCAGGGTATCCTATCTCTGCTGATGCTTCCTATAAATATCCGCTTTGATGATGAACCCGATACTCGAGGTGATAACGGGGTTTCGGTCAGAGGAAAGGTCAGTCCTATCATTCCCCATGATCCCCATGTGAGCAGGAACCCACTGAAGTAACACTTTGTTGTGAATACACAGCTTATCCACAGATGACCTGCAGTCCCCCAGTATCTTAGATGTTGTCCGAGGGCCACTCAGAGCCATCAAGGCTGCCTGACTATCACAAAGGATAGCAATGTCCATTATCTTGATCTCCTTATCAAGGGCTATATTCGCTGCGAAGTTAGTAGTTTGTTTTCCAAGTTTTCCAAATAAGTACTTCATCCCATTGTAAGGTTGAGGAAGATAAACAAACGCCCGCCCCGGCTCTCGCATTTGTGAGACAGCCGTCGGTGAAATTTTTTAGTGAGGATCGGGGAAGGCTCGATACGGCACTTCCCTCAGTCCAAGATTCCCTTACAGTACAGGAAAAATAACAGAGAAGAGACGCACGAAACGAAGCTCTCGAATCATCGCACCAAATGGCATGCCAGCCAGAGGGTTTTCCAGATCCAGCCCTTAGTAGTTACTCTAGAGAACTATTATCAAATATGTTTATTCACACATACTTGAATAACCGGCCAAGTGCGAGTCGGACTCGCGCACGAAAGGTTCCGTACCATCGTACAATATTTAACGCTATGTACTTTTTATTTATTTTTGAGGCCAGCCCGTCCCTTTAACTCGTGCACGAATTTGTCTGTCTGAATATTTATTTATATATTTCTTTTTTACTATTTTCGACACTCTCGTATACCCACTTTTCATCATCACAGCGAGCTGAAATTTGGCACATAGGTTCACGTCGCGCGACAATTGAATCTATCAAAATTTGAACCGGAAATTTCCATGAAAAACCAGGAAAATCGGGAAAAATCATTTGAAAATTTGGCACAAATTTGATTAGTGATAAATCCGTTTCAGGAAAAATGAAGAGTTTTTCGCTTTTTCCGAAAAAATTTTCCGGAATTTTCCGTTTTTTCTGGAAAATTTTGCCGTAAAAAAGTTTTCTAAATTATGCAGGATCAAGTTCCCTATCAACTGGCATCATTACTTTCTCTCCGACAATGGTGAAAACTTGCAGAAAAAATCGAGGAAAATTCATGTAAAACGATTTGCCGGAGTCTTTCCGACCAAGGAAGCGTTTGAGCGTTTTGCAACCTAACACAAAGTTGTAGAGCGAAATGAGTTGCATAAAGTTGCTTTTGTGAAAAACTCCATGGAAAACCCGGAAAAGTGGGAAAATCATCGGAAAAATTTTCAATGATATGATTAGTGATAAATCTGTTTCAGGAAAAATGCAGAATTTTCCAATTTTTCTGGAAAATTTGCCGAAAATTTCCGGAATTTTCCGACTTTTCTGGAAAATTTTCCGAGAAAAAGTTTTATAAGTTATGCGGAATCATTTTTTTTCCGTCCTACTGGCATCAATATATTCTCTTCAACAATCATGAAAACTTGCATGAAAAATCGAGGAAAATTCATGTAAATGTTTAAACAAAATCATAGTAATAGGAAAAGTCTGTGGAAAACATGGGAAATCGGGAAATTCATGTTACATATGGGATCAAGTTTGAATACAGTTTAAAAGCGCTGTTTAAAACATAATTTGAATTTCAGAAAACCGTTGCAATACTTCAAAATAATTTTTACTCGAATAAACTTTTTGAAAAACTGGTAAATCAGTGTCTTTCCAGTTTCCAGCCGTCATAAAATTGTTTTAAAATATCTCCATGCAGGACGTAATAACAATTTTGTTAACGTGAAATAGGCACAAAATAAAATAAGTAAAAAACGAGTTTTCAAACAAAACTGAGGCCAAGCCGCATGAAAAAGTAGAAAATAAACTTTTCTTCACACACAGAGATGGACTCAGATTTTATTCGCTGACATTCATCGAAATATTTCAGTATGATCAATCAGAGGTAATAAGTGATTTGATTCATGAAGAGGAAGAATATGCAAGAGAAATGTCCCAATCAAAAAATCTGAGTCCACCTCTGTGTTCGAAGAAAAGTTTATTTTCTACTTTTTCATGCGGCTTGGCCTCAGTTTTGTTTGAAAACTCGTTTTTTACTTATTTTATTTCAAATGAGAGTAGGCGTCATTTGAAAAAAAATTGTCTTCTTATGATAATAATAATGATGAGAATAAAAGGATGAAAAAAACGTCGAAAAATCTCGTTTGTTGTATGGGGGCCCCATTTAATTTTTAATTTTATCTTATTTTTATTATTTGTTGTTATAGCGGCAATAGAACTACACACTCTGTAAAAACTTCAACTATCTACCTGTTACGGTTAATGTGATACAGCTTGGTGACGGACGGACAGCGAAGGCTAAGTAAGAGGGTTCCCGTTGTTACCCTTTGGGTTCGGAACCCTAAAAATTGAGAAAACACGTCCACTCTGATAATCCTAATACTAAATACTAACAATATTTGGGACGCACACAGGAATTAAGAAGAAAACAAAATTTCTATCCTGCAGTTATTGGAGAAATTTTCTGAATATATGATTCGATCACATTCGCATATCATTACCAGTTTTGAACCGATAAGATTTTCACTGTGGATTAAATAAACAAATTTAACTTCACTGCCTATTCGTGGAATTCAATCAAATGTAGAACAACATTGATATATTTTTATTGTGGGCTATTATGGCAAGTATTGGGTAAGAATTAACAATAAAGTTATATTTTTTAGTCCCTTGAAGGCCCTTCCAACGAATACACACATGCCTAGGATAATGCAAATATTTTGAACCATATATAGTGTTGTTGCTTGTTTTTTTAATTGTTATTCAAACTCAAGCATGTGGAGATTCGTTGGAAAGGTTTTGTTGTGAATATGACAAATATTGAAGAAAATATAACACTCATCATATACTTTAAATGAATATTAGTAGAAAAACATCATGGTGCTGTTTTTCTTGGATTACCCCAACATTTGTTTTTTTGTTCTTATCGAGTTACACTGAATGATCCTCCAAAAGTCTAAGAGAGAATTTCTTAAAGATCTTTGTATTATATGAGTCCATCAAGCATTAGACTTTATTTTCAAATGTATTTTTATCAGGCTTTAGGAATATATGTGTAAGTATGTGCCACAAGTCCAGAAAAGTACTTGGTAAGGTTAGGTGAGAGTGTCGGCTATTGAAATATGTATATAGCTGCGATCAGACACATGAAGACCATCAATGGTCAACTGTGATGTGACGATATCGGGACCTCACTGGAGATCATTGCTAAATTAAATTAAAACCAGCCACAAACTTAATTGACTTTACTAGATCCCCAACCCTTTATCTGCCATTTCACCTACTTCATGGAAAAAGTTTCTAACAACCGTATTCCTTCAACTTTTAGCAAGTCTAGGGCATTGACACAATAAGTGCTAATCGCTTGCGTTTCGCATGTTTTTCAAAGTAGCAGTGTCCCAGTAAGTAGGTAGTAAGTTTCCGCAGATCATTACGATTCCTCTTGACAAGAATTTTTGTTTTCTTAGGACATCTCTTAGGCCACAGCTGTCTTGAAATCGCTTATGTGGTGGTTAAAATGAATAATCATATCTACTCAGAGATAAGTTGTATCATATAGACGTTCCCTATTTTGGGGGGTTGTACAGAAATGTCGTATTTCTAGTAGCGTACCGTCAAAGCGATACCTCACTTTAAAGCCCATGGACAACTAAAAGCAAATAGTAACTCTATGGAGATTGAAGTTAGTTTGACAACATTTTAGGAAGGAACGGAAGTTTGTTATCTAACATTTCTCCACGAAATATATTACTTCTCTTAAGAAATTTCGTCATACTTATTTTGCATTTTTCGTATACATAAATAGTGGAACTGTTCTAATAGTAACTTCAACTTTTATATATATTTCGAAACTTGGAATAGAGTTGTATTTTTTTTCTGCACTATTGAGAGTATCGGTTAAGCAAAATCTTTGCAGAGAATTATTGTAGCTTTGAGTTGATATGCCTTTTTATAAGATTAGCACAGTGGCATTAGTTACAAGTACTAAAAAACACTGCTTATGTACTAAAACTAAACCCTATTCATCTACGAGCTTATTTGTTGAAATGTTCTATTTTAGTTTTCATCAACACCTATAAACTTGTTCATTTTGCTATAAAAAAAAAATTATTAAAAAAAATTCAAATACTGAACAAGGCTCTATTTACACGCCCAATAATTAACGAAATATGAACTGAAATTTTAATGACTTCCATTTAAAGTTAATTACTTTTACCAGCGAGATAGAAAGGATCCATCTTTCTGCTCCGGATAAAGTCCTCCATCCAAGTGATCATCTTTCCTTAGAAGCTATATGAAAGTTTTCCAGTCAAGTAACAAACTCAACTTAAAGAGCAACCCATCCACTACTGTGGCAGCAAAAAAAAAAGAAAAACTACCTTGAGTGCTGCCCGTTGGAGGAAAAAAAAGGGCCCCGAGAAAAACGAGAACCGACACATCCCCTTACACATAAAAAAAACTCTCACGTTCCACACTTCAAAACACAATTTTAGAAGTTTTCCTTAGCTTCAAACTTAATAAAAAAAAAGTTTGTTAAATAAAATTTCTACATCGGAAAAAATGATGATGAGGACAGTAGCGATGGAGAGGTCGGGCCAGGACTCGTATAGGTTCTACGGCGGATGATGGTGGGAATACAAAAAGGACAGAAAAAAAACAAAAACCTCCAGGACGAGGACAGTATGCAATGCGTCCTAGTCCAACGTCCCGGCACCGGATGCGAGTGGAATCAAATAAAACTTTAAAGTGAATAAACCAATTTATTAATAGTAGTGGGACTAGTGGGAGTATTTCGCCCCTTATTTGCCACTTTTTCTTTCCCTCCCATTAACTGTCATGAAGGCGAAAAAATTAGGTTCAAACTTCCGGGAAAATCTGGGTTCACAGCTAACGCAGATGTAGGCGGGGTGTGAATAAAACTTGAGGTGCGGTACATCTGCAACAAGAAGCGGTTATCCGGTTAGTGCAGTCATCTACTGTGTATATATTCAACTACCTCTGCAACAATAAACAGTTCCAAGACGAGATTTCCTCAGCCATCCGTCTTATGTTGTCATCTCATCGACATCCTTTATGGAGTTTTCATCCCTCCTCCGTCCTTAAGAAATATCTGGAGTGCAGTTTTGGGGTGGTTTTATGAAAATGATTTGCATATCAATGGCATCACAGCTTCCCGGATGCAGACAAATTGAATCTTTGAAGCTTGAAGAAAAAAAGCTACTTCAGCGTTAAATACCGGGCGTATGCACCAGGAGTAAGGGTGTGGGTTAGTCGGAAGGCGCTTCCTCAACGAATACAGGTGTTCAGTACCCATAGAAAAGTTCGTACAGGTTTTCATGCCGGAGGAAGGAAAGTCGGCTCAAACGAGCAATGCAAATCATAAAAGCCTTACGTAATTGATTACGGTTAATGGAAAAGTGGAGCTGCTATATACAGTGAAGTGGTGAAACTTGCAGGATATTGCGTGCATTAGCTTAAGGTAACAGTTTTTTTCCTCTACTATTACTTCTGTGCAGTGCAGTGGATGGTAGTATTTCTAAAGAAAAAGAGCGGACGGTACTCCCTGAATATAAGAGATGAGCACTTATTCTTGGTAGCAATCCTTCTCATCCTACCCACACCTCAGCCGCCTCATCAGCAGATAAACGAAATTAGTTAGAAAATTAATTTAAGTTCTGTAAGAAGTATTAATTGGGTATTGAAGTTTCAACTGAAAATGATGGCAACTTGAAGGTGGCGTGGCGAGCGTTTCATCTTCTAAGACTTTTCGTAACACGCAGACCAGACCAGACTAGAAAGACAGACAGACACACAGACTGATATTCTTTGTGCTCGCTGAACATATATACAGGAAAGTGAGGATAATTTCAAAAGACATCAAAGTCCTGGTAATAATAACTCATAGATCCGGGAGCAAAAACAAAAAAATAAAATTCCAGAGATGTTAATTCTCGTCCTTTAATCTGTTTAATTTAAAAGCTCTGCGCTTAATTGAATTTTATAGACGAGGACTTAGAAGATCTGAAGACGATGATGGCGACAACGACGATAGGCTACGAATACGAAAGCCAGAGAAAATATCTAGAAGTGGATTTCCTTCATGAAATTTAATTCCTTGCAAGTAATCTTTTTGAATCCAAGGCTGATGTCCAGTTGGAAAATTTATAACTCAATTACGATAATTACAATAAACTTATTTGTTCCAGCCTTATGAACTCCATTGACTTTCGTCGCTCTGTGTCGAAGTTTAAGGAATAAAGAAATTTTCAAATGGAAAAGAATCGATTCAGGAAAGTTCAGTAAATTTTAAATGTTAGTTACGAGTATGAGATAGGTTTTACCTCGATTCGATTCTAAAGTAAAAGTTTAAATCGTCCAGGAACTCGGAATTTTATCAACAAATCATTGAAGGATTTATTTGAATTTGTTGTTATTAATGGCTTAGTTTCGTAACTGGACGGACAGGGATTTAATAAAAAAATAACAACGGGTCAGCAGTTTCTTTCTGGAAGTAATAATCTAAGCATCCAATGGCAGAGGAATTATTTGACTTATTAATCTCTTCATGTTACCAGTTGTCATTAGGATATCTGTGATTGCTCTGATGAGGATTGATTTGTAAAACTAGCGCACCAAGTATGATCGCTAAAAATGTTTATCATCTTATTACAGAAGAAATTAAAATTAAACTTAATTTGTTTAAAATTTGCATTAATTGTCTGAACTAAAATTCCATCTTATTCTGAATACAAACCATTAATCCACGCAGATATAAACCACTCCACTGCAAGCAAATCCAAGTTCCTAACTTCCGCTTTTCTGACCAACATTATTGCTCATCCTTAAATTAAAGACCGATTCTTAAACTAATCTAAGATGGCTCTTGCAGTACTATAGATAAAAAAAAATATTTCAATGAGCAGATTGAATTCGGAATTGAGATTTGGATTGTCATCCCCACTACATCAGAGCACTATAAAAAGGCGAGCAGATTGCATACATTCCGTTTTTATGATCGAGGCGTTGAAGTCTTAACATCATCATGAAGCTCCTACTCCTCAATTCGTCGTGCCTTGCGTTAAAAGACTTTCTTGGCTAGGCTTTAAACCGCGAAGCATCTCAGATTGTTGTTTTGTGGTCCTATCAATGTATTCTTAAGATACGCTCTAGTTGAAGCGTCTGGCAGCCGCTTCTGTATCTATCGATTGCATGAATAGGATGCAATACATGCAGTCTAGTTTACGCATCCCAACTGCTAGACATCTTACCGGGATGCAAGCGTCTGCGTTTTGTCTGGATGCAAGCGTCTGCGTCTTGACTGCTCATGATACCAGTCGGAACGCGGACGTCAGCAATTTGTGTTGATTTTTGTGCTCGCGGTTTAATGTGTGTCGATACAAGATACAGACCACTTGGATACATTGTCGAGACGTCCCATCGGGTATAGCCAGAAAATTCAACGAGACCGTACCTTTAGTTGTGCTTCGGACAGTTAAACATTTTTTACTGTTATTATTTGTGACATCGCGTTGAGAGACATTCTTGGCGGAGCTTTGGATCGACAACGATATCCTCGAGTTGTTTGTGGCCTTGCATTGAGAAGTAAACTTGGATGGGACATACCCTTCAAGTAACCCTTATTATTTAGGGGAGAAATATCATATCTCAGACCTGAATTAATATATTATGTCTATAATTTCTCAGTTAATAAATTCCTACAAGACGAGATTCTTCTTTCATTTGATGACCTGTTCCTTTTATAGAACACTGCGTGTTAGAGCCGCATACAGCTCATACATTTATCTTCTTTCAAATCTAATTTTGATGCAAGTTTCTAAGACTAGCATTTCTGCTTGTAAAAGAGTTTTGCAGAATTTAATGGATTACAATTGCTTTTACACTCACTAAGTTTTGCTGAAATTTTTAAAGTACCAAATAACGTGTGACTTCTTGGCTTGATAGGCTTGGCATCAGTTTTAAAGCTTAAATATGGCAGATGTTCTTGACACCTCAGACTCTAGGGTATATACAAGATTATGTAATTTTCTGTGGTTTTCGCAACTTTTGTTGTATGTATCTTTCATCTTGGTCATCCATACCAGGATGCTGTAGCTGATTATGTTTCTAGCAATGGTTGTCTGACCGAACCCTCGTGTTAGAGGTCATCAGGCATATATAGTTTAACAAATTTAAACTCTTTCGAGAGTTATAGTTAATTTAATGCAAAATGGTTCCTTAACGTGATGTTTCTTCTTTCTGGTGAATGGAATGGAAGCATAGTTAACTGGAAATGAAGCTCAGATTGTTTCATTCTGAACTTTCAAAAATAAATTCATGGGGTTATCATATGAGGTCGTGTATTAAAGTAATCATGCTCTAATATTAATAACAATATCACCTGTTTATCTTGAAACGTCATAGCTGTCTATCATATCATTCACCACCATCGATCATATCATTCTCGATAGCACCTGTACGCCTGGTAGATTGCTCTTTTATGTTAAATAACTCGCTCCCTCTGAAAGACCATTATAATTCGGTTCTTTTCGAGCTTGGCACTTATTCATCCAACAGTCGAAAGTTCACAAGCTTTTTATGATGATCTTAATTTTATTAACGCAAGCATTGTGCTATCCAAGCTCTCTTCGATACCGAGGTAATCGTAGTTTAATATTTGCCTTTGCAGAATTTCTTTACTGATCTTCCTTGCAGAGCTCTGTAAGGTATGTAACGTTGATTTGTCATAGATCATCGACTAAAATTGACTAAAGTCAACCACTTTGTTGTGTGCAATCTTTGGTGGCCGCGATCGTTAAAGTTTCTATGCTAGCGTAGAGCTTATTATTCTACTTTCAAGCACGAACATCACCCGATTTCAGGTATTGCCACTAATGTCCCGTTCTTGGATATCTCAATGGATTTGCTGTTGAAAGATGTTATCAAAAGTTTTCTTTGTATCTGGGAAGCAACCAGCAGGGGTTCAAAAAATAACTGATTTCTTGATACTGGACACAAAGAACTGCAGTGAATTAATTGTTGATTTTCCTGGGAGGACATTAGGAAGTTTCATTTTGTAAGGCAAACAATAAAATGTAAAATTTTTGCAGACTGTGCTTACGCCCCGAGTCCCAGTAATGTAAAGGATATATATGCCAAATTTCAAGAAGGTTGTACACTCTGATTAGTTTTGTTCAAGTAGACAAAAAATACGATTTTTCAATGTTAATTACTTCTATTGGGTAAATTAGACATCAAGATTCGTAAGTAGTATAATAGACAAAATTTGTGTTGTATAAATCAACTTTGAATGATGCAATCCCATCTTTTTTTCGCTTGGTGACAACTTCTCTGTGATGCTCGACTACCCTCAACAAGAATTATTGTAGTTAAACTTTTTTATTAGAGCAATTCCTCTTTCTGCGGTATCATTGACCACCTTAAGAGCGTTCAATTGGCTTCTTACAGGATCACTGCACTATTTTGTCACGTCGTTGATCCCAAACAATTCAAAGAAAGTCTTTGTTTTATTAGTAACGAAATGCCTCAGGTTTTTCCTTCAAAAACTACGTTTTGACCGTTTAATCACTTTCCTTTGTAGGTTCGGTTTCTAAACTTTTAATCAGATTTTTTTTATGAGCCTGAGTAATACGTTCATCCAAAAAAGCCAATCCTACGTTTGTTTCTGACAGATTCCAAAGGTGTCTTCTCTTAGCAACTGCGAGAACACTTTTTTTGATGTCTGAATCTGGGTAAATGTTCAGAAGCTGTAGCATATCCAAAACATTCTTTGGAGCCCATCGACTTGCAATTGCCGCGTGCCAAAAGCGAATATGCCATAAATACTGTTACAAACTTTTTGAAGCACTGTTCAATAAAAGCGGTGTTATATGTTAAGAAATCATTGTTTTATTTATTCAATGCATTGTTAACAATTGAAATTGCAACAAGTTATTCGAAGTGATTACCTTTTGCCTTTATATAAGCCTTTAATCGAGCTGGCCAATTATCTATGGAAGGACGCACCACTTCAAATCGGAAAGAAAGTTGGCAACTGCATGTGTAGCAGACTTCTTTAAGGATTCGATATTAGGATGTCTTTTAGAACACGCTATTTGCTCTAAGACAGACCATAATTCGTAATCAAGCGGATTTAGGTCTGGGCTAGAGGAAGACCAATCTTCTGTTTTAATAAAATCTAGAAAATTTTCTTCAAGCCATTTTTGGGTTGATTTGGCCTTATGACCTGGTGCAGAGTCTTGCTGAAAATTCCAAATCTAATTTTTGAATAATGACATGTTGAGATGTTTCACTACACTTTCAGGGACAGTATCTTGATAGATTTTGGCAGACGTTTTGTGAGAAGGGTCACAAAAATGCAACTTTGTCACCTCGTTGTAGCTAACACTCCACCAAACGATTATTGAGTCTGGGTGATGACCTCTTTGTACCTTTTGGGCAACTTGAGATGCTTCTCTGGCACTGCGAGCATAAACCCTATCGTTTTGTTTATTAAATGTTTTTTCGACAGTAACAAGTTTTTCGTCCATAAACAAAATTTTACGGTGCGTACCGGCAAAGTGATCGATTTGATTTTTCCACTATATTTTTTTAACGAATCTGTTAGTAAATGCCCGGTAGATCTACGATAAGCACCTATCCCGAAGTCACTTTTGATGATACCTGAAATTGTTCTTTGGGGTATTTTCATCTCACGCGATAAAATTTTTTGTTTCCGAAGAGGATTACGGCGAATTCTCTCGCGCACGGGTTTAATCGCTACAGATACTCCAGACGTATCGTTAAATCTTTCAATAGTCCGGTACCCAACCATTCGGGTTATACCAAGGGCATGCAGAGTCTTACAAATATATCACTTGGTTGAATTCCTACTTTATGACGTAGAATCACAGCAATTCGATTTCCTTGTCGCTCCAATCCATGTTCACTACACTAAAAATTAAACTCAAATGGTGACAAATGCATCAAGCACACGAATACTATAGCGATTAGCTCAATTTTTAAGAAATGGAATATAACAGTTCCTTTCTGCAGTGCAGTGTGGCCAAACCTTGTAACAATATTTATGGCTAGACTATGGAGTTCACAAAATGTGCAACCCGTTTCATTCCTTCCTTTCTTATTGAGGAATGTTCAACTGTTTTATGAAGACGACAATTTTGAGTGCATATAATGCCTTTGTCATCCACCTGGCTTGATGCAAAGCCCTGGTTATCCTGTAATTAATTTGGTTTTTTAGACCAACCAGACCGACGTCCTAGGTACAAGGGTGAGGGTTATAATAACTCTTTATAGTCTTCTCTTGGATTACTGCCGTCGTTTAGGACATTTTGGATGTAGTTAATCATTTCACTCGTTGATCTTCTAGAACACGGTATCCGTATTTGACAATATCTCCAACAATATTGGTCATTTGCTTTCTGTCTCCCCCTCTTCCGAAATCGTCCTGGCAGGCGATTTTAATGTTCTTAATATACCGGTGCTCAGACATTCTTCTACCACAAGTCCTGCGGGCCGTTTCGTTGAACTCTTCTGTGAATCATTTAATTTACAACAGCTAGTGGATGGACCAAAGCGAATTCCTGATACAGCTGGAGATAAAGCTAATTTACTCGACTTGTTTCTAACATCTCATCCGGACAAATATTCCATCTCAGTCTGTTCTTCTCTCGGTAATTCGGACCATTGTTTAATCACGGCTCAATTTACCACCTCAAACTTGTGCCGCCCTACTTAACCACCTACAAGTAGGCTTCTTTGGCACTATAAGAATGCTGATTGGGAAAGTATCAATAAGTATCTTAGAGAAATTGATTGGTCGGTCTGTTTTCCTTCGAGGGATATTGATGAATACACGTTAGAATTTAGTAACATACTAAATCTTAGCATGCGTGAATACATTCCGTATTCTTACAACAGATCTCAACAACAGCATTATCGCTCCTGGTTTAACGATAAGTGCAACCAAGCTATAAAAGCGAAAGAGTCTGCTTTTCGCGCCTATCAATTGCATCCCTGTCCGGAAATGAAACAAGTCTACAAGACTGCACGGAACACCTGCAAGTTCATTATCCAAAGAGAAAAAATTCTTTTTGACCAGAATATCTGACAAAGAATCTTGGCAAGCCGCAAAGGTAGCAAAGGTTTCTGGTTCCTGGTCAAAACCGTCAGGAACAACTTCACCAGTTCCTCTATACCTTCACTACTTAGTAATGGTGAAGTGATTGTTGACTCCCTGGACAAAGCTAATGTTTTAGCAACTAGATTAGCTTCAAATTCTTGTCTTCCACCCACTTCACAAACTCCTGTTTTGCATCGCCCGTGTGAATGTGTACAAGAGCCAATACGCGTTCGTACGAGGGATGTGTTCATGGTCCTTAAGGGGATCAACGTCTCCAAAGTCGCAGGTCCTGATGGTTTTTCGCCCCTGTTAATTAAAAGCTGTGCCTCATCCTTGGCTAAACCTCTGCGCAAACTATTCTACTTGTCTTATCCGACAGGAAAATTCCCAACTTCTTGGAAACTAGCTCACGTTCAGCCTATTCCCAAGAAAGGAGAGGGTAGCGATCCCTCAAATTATCGACCAATTGCGATCACTCTGATTCCTTCAAAGGTCTTGAATCTCTCATTAACTCAAAATTAATGAAGTATCTAGAAACTAACCATCTCATCAACGATCGCCAATATGGTTTCCGAGCTGGACGCTCATCTGGAGATTTGCCGACCTTTCTTATGGAGCGTTGGAACCGTAGTCTTCACAATTTTGGTGAGTACTCTTGTCTCCTTTGACACTCTTGCGGACTCCAGGGGGAATGCCGCATGCGTTAAACGAGATTGAATGATTAGATCATTGAATAACGATCTTAACAATATCCTCGCTTGGGGCAAAGCGAATCGCGCCAAGGGCAATGCTGCTAAGACCCAATGCTGTATCATCTCATTAAAACAAGATCATAACTTAACCACACCCGTTTTCTTTTGATGGAGCATTAATTTCTGATTCGCCGTCACGAAGCATTCTTGGCATTAATATTTCCAGTAAGGTAAACTTGACAGGATCACATCTTCTCTGTTACCAGAAAAGCATCCAATGTCTTGAATTTGTGAAAAGGCGTAAGAAATCTTTCAGCCCGTCAAATCAAGCGCTCCTTTGCAAGTCCTACATTAAGCCTACGTAGAATGGAATACAATTCCCATATATAGACTGGGCTGGTCGCATAGCCTTAGCTTCATTGGATATTGTCGAAAAGAGAGCCTTCAAGGCCATTGGCGATACAGCAATAACTTGACTCACTCTAGCACTGCCGCAACGTTGGATGTCTTCCGCTCCTTTATCGCTACATGCATGGTCAATGTTCTGATGAAATATCTAGTCTAATCCCTTGTAGAATGATTCCTGCACGCAACAGTCGCGCTGCAAACCATGCACATCCTTTAACCTTTCAAATTACTTTCGGCCGTACAGTACAGATGCTTTTTTATTCCGAACAGTGCGAATGTGGAACAGCTTACCATCTTCTGTTTTTCCTCCGCCATACAATCTGCGGAAGTTTAAGGGCGACATATATTGGCACCTCTGCCACTCTCCTCATATCCCCAAATCCTTGCTGCTCCATGCTGTGCTTTGCATCATAGGGTATCCCCTGAGTTTGGCTTAATAATATAAAAAAAAAAGCTTTGAACGTTACTTTCTTCATCCAGCATTGTAGTATATGAATTCTGTTCAATTGAAACACACAGATTTTCATACTTCCGAAAAATCTGGATGTCAGGACCATTTCCGGATTCCCTTTCAATTCTGGTACATGTCCGTTGGATCAGTCCTGTATTAGATGCTGTAGTATCAAAAGATATTGTCACGTAGCTTAAGTCGGTCCACTTCCCGAATAATTACTTAAGCCATTTGCTCACCAGTGCCTTTCAGGGCAACAGGCTCAAAATCTTTCCCATCCACTAGAACTGCAACTCTCTTTTCCAATAGTAAACGATAATATAACGCTGATGATGAAAAACAGCTGTATAGGCATTCCTCTCCGTGTACAAAGCACTCCAAATTAAAAATTTTACTAGTTTGAGATAAAAGTGATCAAAGTGTGCCAACCCCTAAATATTATCCAATCCTTTTGAAACTTGGCATATATATCTTTTACATCACTGAGACTCAGGGCATAAGCAAAGTCATATTAAAATCACATCTTTGGAAAAATGAAACACCCCAGATGACATTGATTTTTATGTAATGGACCATCTTTAATGAACCTGTTCAGGATCTTTTCCAAAGTAACTAGAGATTTTGGGCTTAATGGATGGGTATGACTTCAGTGATTAATCTTCTAGCTTTTGGTATATATATCAGCAAATAACCTGTTTTCGTCAAGATACGGTCAGTTTAAAATATTTTTATCATTGTGAGAATTTTTCCTTTCTAAGGGATTACTGAATATATACTGAATGTCTTCCCTGGGTAATTTGTATAGTTCGAATGTGTTAATCACCCATCTAATGCTAATCCATTTTGATGTAAACATTGTTGACTTTATTCACCAATTCTTTGAGATAGATCCTACTACTTCTATTTGAGTGCATTTGAAAATGTTGGTATATAGGTAGTATAAAAATATGTATAGATTTTTTGTTATAAAGTGCATGCATGCGAAAGATATTATAGAATTTTATAAATGGAATAATATGAACAGTATTTATACCAAATTTTATAACAAATATGTATTAATTTTCGCAATGCTATAAATTGGTTAACATTCATACCAAGAAAAATTAAAATTTATGTGAAACTGTATTTATCTCATGAATATTAGATTTTATACGAAGTTGGTATTGAATCTATTCGAAATTCTTATGGAATGTACCTATACCAAATTGTAATAAACTCATATGCCCTTATATTCAATTCTGCGAATGATGTTGCATTTATGTCATTTCAATCTAAGTCTTATCCAATATAAAATATAAATATGTGAAGTAACAGTGATTTTTCTTTGAATTCAATTGGTCATAGTATAGAATCAATATTTTAATCATATTAAAAATTAGGGAATAACGGTTAATTAACTAGTGAAGTGAAATGGTCGACATGGTTTTATATCCGGGAATTTATGTGACTTTTGCTTATGAAAATTGATCTTGAGAAATTGTCCATGTGAAAAAATACTCTAGTGAAAAACTTGAATTAGAGTACGCAGACTTCATTTTCTCAGGTAATCTGATATTGAAAATTACAATGTAATCCAAAACCAAAACTTCTGAAACGTGGCTAATATAATATCATCTATCATTTTCGATTATTCTTAATTATAATAATCTAATTTTAATACTTTTTAGCTTTGCAAAATACAAATATTTTGTACGATGATTTCGAGGGATTTCTTCATAAAAAATATTTCTCAATTCTACTTGCATCCGTGTTTTATGTTAAATGTCAAGAAAAAGTGCTTCTGTAATTTGGATAATATGCAAGAATCTAGCACGAATTTGAACAATGCCAGAAACCAAAATATTATATCTAAATCACCTCAACCTGTTAAAAGAATCGATGCATGCATTGGGTCAAGCCTAATAGCTACTGTTGAGGTGATTACATAATGACAACAATTTACTTTGATTGTAGATTAGATGATATTTATTATTTAGGCAATTAAGGCTTTTATTTCAAAAAAAGACGGCTGATGCGGAAATTTTAAGGGAAAACGAGCGGCTAAAAACATTGACTGATGTGCAAAGAAGGAAAATAATAGATTTTTTAGCAGCATTCATAGAAGAGACTTTTACTTTTAATCCTTCACAAGAGGAACTCACATCAGTCGCTCGAACTTCAGTAAGCTTATTTCAATGCCTGAAATCTTCCAAAGTTGATACAATAATGAGAATATAACTGATCTTGAAAGTTAACCGGTTTAAAATTTACTTATTGTTTCGGACTTACTCGTTAATCGACAAAATACTGGCTTTTTACAAATAAAGCTCAAAAACGACCGAGCTAAAAAGCGGAAGCTGGACCAAAGTTTTGAAAGTACTTAAGAAAACGTTGTAGTAGAAGAGGTTAACCTGGATACAAACCAAATTCGAAAAGATTTAGAGGAACTACGGTCTGCATGCTTGCCAGAACAAATAGAATTAGCAAAAGCTAAACTGAAATCAACTCTATCGCACAGGCGAGCAGAAATTAGGAAACCTCAAACTGTCAACTTATACAATACTTATAATTACTTGTTCACCTGTCCTGAATTGATGAGAACTCTGAGAGCATTATCATAACAGATTTTAGCCAACATTTACTGGGAAAATGGTCTATATATCAGTCAGTTATATTCACAGCGATTAAGGCAGGCTGCCCACCAAAGATGCGAATGCACTTCTCATATGCTGTATAGAGCCGCTCACCAAAAGAGCATTTGCATACAGCATACCTACTCCCAAGCAAAGTGCTTAAATTATAAATGAATAGTTTTGATTATGTCGTCGTCCGATGAAGATGTCATTGTAATGGCAGCAACGAATTATAAAAAATAAATATAGCAAAAAAAGACAATTTTGGGTAAATCCACACATTGACAAAAGAATAACTAGGATGAAGGAGAGTTTCTCTCTTTCTATAGAATGAAAAGGGAAGCATTCCAAGAATTAATGAAATTGGTTGGCCCCACAATTAGGAAAAAGCATACGAACTACAGAAAAAACTATAAGTGAAGAGAAAAGATTGCTTATAACCCTAAGGTAAGTAAAACATTTATTCTCTCAAAACTTTTATACATTTTTATATTATGTTGTCACTGTTCAGAGTATAGTTTATGGCCTGAAAGGTATTGTCATTATTGTGCACTATTGGTGTTTCTGATAGTTGTGTGAATTTTTCAAACCCATGACTGCCATGGGCTTGGTTCATTGAAGTCAATGTATGATATTGCGGGTGTGGATTATCAGATCCAAACTGATGTCTTCATTCATCGGAAAATGGTGATATATGTTGAAGTCGAGGGAACGTTGTACAAAAGATCATTAAGTGAATTTAGTATGGCCATTTTAAATTTCAACTTCGTAGAGGAATTTAGTTTCCCCATTTATGGTAATAGGCTCTTTAAAAAAAGAAGGTCTGGGTTTTCCTCGCTCTTTTCCGAAATCTTTTTTTTCGCATTTACGAAATCAATAAAAGAAGTTTCAAAACCATGTTCTTCTATTAGTTTTCGCTTAATTGTCGGTTTGCGAAAATTGAAAGGGGTTTCTTCTTGGCTATTTTTAGATAATTCATCGTTTTTGCTACCTCCAACGTCACATTCATTTGAATTGTTTTCTGGGGTATTAGCTGAAGTATCTGCTGACTGTAGATTATACTGATTATTTTCGGGAATTGCTAAAATATTTGTAAAATTCCCTTTCTGATTTTGCGAACGCAAATAAGGCACGAGAAACTGTAGATATTTCCCCAAGTAATAACTCTTATCAGCTTTAGTTCCTGATACGCTTGGAGCTTGCGCTCTCCATGCTCTGTTGAATCCCTTCCGAAAAATTCTCCACTTTTCAATACAGGAATGTGCTGCAAATTAATTTTTTTTTATTTAGGTACCTCGGGACTGGAAGTAGTTTTCGAGCGTTATCTTTACATTTTTTTCGAGGAGAAAATACTATTGGACGGATTGTTAAAAGTGTGTGTGAAGCCATTTGGGAAATTCTTAACCCAGTTGTTATGCCAATACCGACAAGACAAAAGTGGCTGGAAATTGCTGATAGATACTATAAGCTATATGGTATACTCAATTGCGTAGGGAGTCTCGACGGGAAACTTATAAGGATTAAAAAACCAACATGCTCCGGATCCGCCTTTTTGAATTATAATTTTTCCATAGTATTGATGGTAGATGGTTTTTTTATTTGTGTAGATATAGGAGACCTTGGACGAAATAGTGATGGCCGAGTTTTTAATGAAAGTAATTTTGGGAAATCATTTAGAATTAAAAATCTCGATTTACCAGACGATTGTGTTTTGCCCGGAAATATAACTGATGGCTGTGTTCCCTTTTATTTCGTCGCAGACGAGGCGTTCCCGCTCGAGAATAATATCATGAGACCATACCCCAGCCGTGGACTCACAGATGAAAAAAGTATTTTTAAAAATGTCTTATGTAGAGCAAGATCAACGGTTTGAGCGCACATTTCGAATGACTGTGTCGAAATGTCGATGTTTGGAAACACCTATTGCTTGTAATGTGCACTCTTTGGATAATATTGTGAAATGTGTATGTATATTACATAATTTTTTTCGGAAGAAATTCAGGAAATTAATGTTAACAGATCAGTGAATCCTGTTATAAATAGGTAAATCATTAACGGTGGTAAAAAATACGGGAGATTTTGACCACTTATCGAAATTTGGAATACCTCGTTTAATAAAAACACAGACATAAACTTACGCGTTTCATTTAAAAATTTTCCTTTTTGGATCCACCCCTTTTCCGTCTCTTCCTCATTCGAATTCGAACTCAATGTATAATTATACAGTTCTGGAGAATTTTCCTCGAGTTGTACAAATTTTATATTACTCACTGCGTCGTTTTTCATTTCAGCTGTTAAAAATCTCGTGTTCAACCTCCGAAAGCTCACTAGATACTAAAATGTAAAGTGCCAAACACAATTCCGCCGTTCAACCTCCGAAAGCTCACTAGATACTAAAATGTAAAGTGCCAAACACAATTCCGCCGTTCCGATTCAATTCGATTCGATTCAATTCGATCCGTTACGTACATGAGCACAATTGTTCCGTTCAAACTTACCATCAGTTTTAAATTTCTCATTGAAATTTTTCCAGATTTTGTCTTTTCTTTTTACATCCATGTAAAATTTGTTGCCTTTGTCATAAAACTCTTCATATTTTTTAATTTCTTCAATAAAAACTTCTTCATCCATCTTGAGTTATACACAAACATTGTACAGGTAATTTTTCTAGGTTATGTCATCCGTAAAAGTTGAAATTTGCTCAATTTTTCCGTTTCGCTTCGATCCGTTTCGATCCATTTCGGCGAATGTGTCCAATTACACGTACGTCTCATATAAGCAAATTTGACATTTGAACGTATCGGATCGAAACGGTGCAATTGTGTTTCCCACTTAAGGATTGTCTATACCGGCTTTAAACACAATTGCGGCGAATATAGGCTGAGTTACAATGATACGCTGTCGCGAGATGCGGTCACTATCGCCAAACCTGTCAAAAGTTAAAATATATGAAAGTACCCAAGCGCAGGTACAGTGTGTCGCTAAAGGTGTTGCTGACGCCGGTCGCGTTATTAAAGTTGAAAATATATCAACTTGAGACGGGCAACACCTTGACAGCTGGAGTTGAGGCAATTATTTTTGCAGTATTAAGTAATGCTACACCATTTAACAACTAATTTATTTATTTATTAACAATTTAATGATTTTATTTAATGATGGATCGAAAATTTAACACATATTAGAGCGTCATCATTGGAACAGAATAGCAACAGGCACTGCGTCCGCGTCAGCATCAGCAACATCATTCGCGACCGCTTCTCGCAAGAACGTCACATTGTAACTAAAGTGCCAAACATAATTCCGCCGTTCCGATTCAATTCGATTCGATTCAATTCGATCCGTTACGTACATGAGCACAATTGTTCCGTTCAAATTTACCATCAGTTTTAAATTTCTCATTGAAATTTTTCCAGATTTTGTCTTTTCTTTTTACATCCATGTAAAATTTGTTGCCTTTGTCATAAAACTCTTCATATTTTTTAATTTCTTCAATAAAAACTTCTTCATCCATCTTGAGTTATACACAAAAATTGTACAGGTAATTTTTCTAGGTTATGTCATCCGTAAAAGTTGAAATTTGCTCAACTTTTCCGTTTCGATTCGATCCGTTTCGATCCATTTCGGCGAATGTGTCCAATTACACGTACGTCTCATATAAGCAAATTTGACATGTATACGTATCGGATCGAAACGGTGAAATTATGTTTCCCGCTTAATGCTCATAGCGGCCGGCGGCCACTGCAGATACCTATGTAATACATGCTGCTGGTCCTAGAAGAAAAAAAAAGTCGATATATGGATACTAATACCCTTTTCAATAGCTTTATTTTGTAGACAAACAATTTTAATTTCAGTATGAGCAGTTTTGTTTTAAAAAAGGGATCTGGAAATACCGTCATTTCGATACTCCTCAAAATATTTTACTAAAATGTTACTAAAATGCTTCACGCAAAAGCTGTACACGCAATGCTCAAACGAATATGCTTGCAGCATGAGTACAGCAAGTGCCCTTGCATCAAGCACATGCTGCATTGGTGAGCAGCGTGTCACTTAAAAGTATATGTGATGCTTTTTTTAATAGAATGATGCATATGCGTCGTGCATGAACGATGCATATGCATCTTTGGTGGGCGGCCTGCCTAAGAGAGCAGGAAAACGTATACTGTACACAGAAGTAGAACGAGAAAACGGTAAGGCTGAGTCTACATTATAAAATAATTTTTCTTGCTTACCTGTTTATTCTAGACTGGGATTCCGGAATTTTATCTTTTTTGAATTTAATCCGCTTGCTTCCATCACCTCACCACCTAATGGAAACAGAAAGATTAGCAGACTAACTGATGTTCACGCAGTTGAGAGATTGATCGTACATAAGCGGGTATGTGTTTTTATCTTGGTGCAGGTACCATATGTAATTATTATTTTTATGATAATTCAGACAGGATTGACAAACGACGAATACTTCAAAAATTCGCAAAACAAATCTCCATACATTCTAGCTTTGGCTAATTCCAAATCGTGCATTTCTCAATTTATGTTAGTTTTAGATGGGCACATTATCGCTCTTCCATGTACTTTCGACATTACGAAGACTGTTGACTTAGTTTTTAAATTGCATTTCCTCTTCAATATTTGCTATGATCATAATTTAAGGTTGTTTTGGAATTTTATTCAAAACTATATATATGAAATTGAATGTTCAGCGAATATAAAAATAACTTAAAAGCAATTTCACGTAGAACAGATAAACTGTATGTAGTAACGAAAGGTGTTAATTTAATGTAAAATTTTGATTAAGAAACTGAGAATATTATGTAGATATGTATATGCAACACGTAATATATAAAAAAAAAAATTAAGACCAATTAAGTAATTACAAACTATACTATGTATAATTTAGGATTAGGTTAAAATTCTTTAATAATATTAGATTGTTTGAATTATATTTTATTACGCCAAATAAAATTTTGAACTAATGAAAAACTGTGCATTTTAATTTGTATTCTTTCTCTCGATTTTAACGATATCTTACAGGTATTGCAAATTTGCAATAAATTGTATAACAAATTTGTATAAATTAAATTTATACTAACGACTTATCCTTTTTATAAGCTTCACATATAAAAGAAGATAATATTAAATACATATAGATTGTATACTTCAAAATAGTAAACATGCTCTATATGAAACTCAGATGAATTTAATAATGAAATTATATTTAAAATATTTATAAAAACCTCTTATCTGGTTTATACAACTTTTATTATACATATTTGCATACCAAGCTCTTATCTTTCCCACTCCATCGCATTATAAAAGTTTATAAGAAGCTATCTTATTAATTCAATACAAAATTTTGTAAGGATTTACATAGATATTATACTCTTTTATTAAATTTATACTAAAATTTTCAACCGTGCAGAAGCTTCGTGCCGAAATGTTTACTTCAGTATGCTTCGAAATGAACACAGTTGAAACTCTTGTTGATAACAAGGCAATGCAGAGTATTTTTTTTATCTCAGAGCATTGTACATTTTTGTTTTATTTACCTGAAGCACAAGGGATAGATAATAAATGTACGTCCTCTAAGGTATATAAGCAACGAACCTTTAGAATTTTCATCGCGGCGGCATAGTTTCTTCACATTTGAAAGGATCAATGCGTGTCCTTCCATTAATTTAATGAAACCGAACCGATTGCGACCTTTTCATTACTATACCAGCAAATTAGCAGGATAATTAAGTAAAGAGGGAATTTTATTGGTCATAAATTAAAGTAGTGAAAGCAAAGTCAGAGGCTGAGAGATAAAATATGTAATGGAAAATATGTAAGAAGGTAATGCTGACTTAAGCTGTCTCCTACAGTACTTTTGTATTTCTAAGAATGTCAGATTAACTTGAATCTCCAACACTCAGAGAATAAGTCAACAAAATTATAAAACCTCTTGGTACTACAGGGTATCTATTTCAGTTATTTATTTTTTACTGAAATCTTTTAACTTTCAAGTTACAAAAGTCTCAACAATTTTCATTTGAGTAGATTTAGTCATTATCATAAAACGTTTTTTTAATACATTTCCCTTCATAGAAACGTAAATGAAAACTATTTTCCAGAATTCCCTGCGTACCATAATTTAAAAAATTTCTGTAAAAAATCCGATCTCTTGGATTTTGTTGATAAAACTCCACTTCAATTTAAATTTAGAAAATCAAGTTGCGCACACAGTCTGTAGGTAGAGATGGATAATAAATTCAAGGATGTGGCAGAGATAAAGTTTTTGGTTTGATAATAATTTGCTAAAATGTTACAGAAAATCCGTAAGCTCAAGAGGTGGCTAATCCGACACCAAAAGGAAAAGCGAAATTCTTTAAGCCCCTTTCAACGCGAATTTATCCTCTTTCTTGGCTTCTGCTTGCAATTAAAACTTTTCCAAAGGAACTCATTACGCATGAAGTGGTAAGCCTCCGTTGCTCCGAAAGTGGAGTATAAAAAGGGTTGAAATATCCCTTTTGATAATTATATGCCTTGAAAGTTCATAAGCTAGTCAGCTATATTTATAGGGGAGTAGCATCCTTACAACTAACTCTCTCTATCTCTCTCTCTCGCTGTCTCGCCCTCTATCTCTTTCCTTTGCTTGCTTTTCAATTCTGCTGTGCAGAGGGGAATCATTTTGCCCGAGAACAAATCTTGTCTGATGTGGTTAAGAATTGCTTCTGTACCAAGAGCGTTTCCTTAAACACCAATTTCCATGTTATCCCTGCATACCTAAATATACACAAATGCAAACATACATATATCTATATACCTATCCATCTTAGTTTGGTTGCTGTTAAGCTCACTGACGACAGTATACAATTGCGAGAGTTCGCTGAGCTGACTGTTCTGCAACTCTACATGTTGCTTACTTGCCGAAAGTAATAATTTCTGGAAAATTACTTCTCGCCATAAACCCATTTAATTATGTTCCACTTGAATGAATTCCGCTTTGAACAACGAAATGACGAAAAGTTTTAATGAAAGATTCGAAGCCATCACAAGCATGGGAGTTTTATCAAACTGCGCCCGGGTTCAGACTCCAGACTGAATTTAGCAGGTTCGGTTATCCCAATAGAGTTAAGAGAAACTGCTTACTGCAGTCCTTGGTCTTTGGAGGCAAAAGTGGGTGAAAGTTCTTTGACGCGCTCTAGAATTCTTAGGATCCTGTTGAAAAGTAGTATGAAAAGTGGCTTCTTAGCTGCTATCCCTCAGCCCCATCCATCCGAAAATATAGCTGGGGTTTATTTGAACATCAACGGTAGTTGGTGGGTGCGAGTAATAAGATGCTGAGCCCAAGGGAAATTATTAAAAAGTTGCTAAAGCCTTGCGATGAAGTTGAATTGTCGTCGGTAAACTCAAACATTTCCCACTCTCCCCCAGGACCACCACTAGATTCAAGTTTTGTCTCTCTTGTGGTGTGGACACGCGACAATTCTCCAGGACAAATATTTGCCTGAACTTCGTAATATTATCAACAAAAAAGGTAACGAAGGAGCAGCTCCTGTTGGTTCTGGTTTAAGGCGAATTATATTAACAATGATTTGATGATAACCCTTCGGTAGAGAGCGTTTTGTTTTGAGCATTCAATTCGTCCTGATTTTTGTTCAATTTTGATTTGTTTGCTTCTGGGTGGAAGCATTGTTGCCATTGAAAATGAAATTGTTTCAATCTTTCCTACAATAATAATAATTGTTTGGTGGACAAAAAAAAATTTCTTTGGTATAAGATTGCAAACAAAATACGAAAATTCTCTGAAAATTGAAGTATCAAATTGGTACAATATGGCTGTCCCCGTTGTTCTTGTTGGCACTGTAAATAGCCTTTTGTTTTTGAAAATAATCTGAACAATTCGTTTTTAATCAATTTGTAGGTATGTCCAAACTTTTTAAAAGATTTTTGGTTTGTGATCTAGTTGGACTATAGTTGCGGCGAAAATAAAAGTTTTTTGGAGTGGTAGTAAACTTGGTAGAGGTTGGTTTATTATAAGCTGCTCTATAGTTTCATTTATTTAATTTTCATTTCATTTAAAGAGGAAAAGAAAAAGAAAAAAGCGTGAGTTTAAAAAAAAAATACAGGTCAATCGATATAACAATAAAAATGATAGTACTAATAAAAATTACAAAACAAGAAAAAAGAAATAAAATTATAAAATAAAATAACTAATATTACCTACGAACCAGCTGATGATCAGAAGCAATTCCAATATGGGATTACGGAAGTAAACTAGCGTTCTGAACTGATCTCTCCAACTGTACCCGCCGTCCCCACTCTATGCGACAAATTATTCCAACTACGAGCAACAAAGGCTGAATTACAATGAACGCAAACGAACGCAACAGAACGGTGTGAAATGTCAAATTTACGCAGTAAAACGGACGACAAGGTTACCTTCTTACAATGGACGCATGATTAATTGAAAGTGACAGTGACGTTTGACCCAAAATTTATATACAAATATGGATAAAATCAAAAAACGTTTTTCAATCCATTTACTCTCTGCTTATTACACACTTACCGCAGCACAGTTTCACTTGACGGAATAAAATAAACAATCCCAAAGCAAATTTGAGGTTATGTTTATCCGTTCAGTTGCGTTAATTTAACATTTCATTAAACTTCTGCGTACGACTGCGTTTTTGTCCGTCCACTGTGCGCAACTCCATTTGAATAGCATACAAAGAAAACCGGTTTGACATTTCTCTCCGTTAAGTTGCTTTCCGTTGCGTCCATTGTAATTCAGCTTTAAGAACCTTTCAATACTCACCTATTAAAACGCAGAATCAAGACGTTACGGTCCACGACGATTGACGGAATGAAATGTATAGGCAGCAAAATAATCCGGGACACCTGTGCACACTAATATATCAGAAAAGCCAAGTACCTTGCGCTCAGGGCCGGATTTAGAAGTGTGGAGGCCCGGGGGCAACAAAGGAGTGGAAGCCCCTAATTATTTTTAAAATAGGTTACACATTATTATTTTTAAAATAGGTTACACATTTTTTTAAATTGTTTAAATAATTTATTGCACGAAATAATAATAAAATGACAAAATAAAATAAACTAGAAAAGACGAAAACGGGGAAAAACGGAGAATTCGGGGAAAAATGGAGAATTCGGTGAAAAATGGGTATAAAGTATACGCAAGCATAAACAGGCATTCAGTGTTCGATTCCTCGTCGCGACTATTTTTTTCTCATTATAGAATGATGAATAAAAATAAATAATAATATCCAATTAATTGATATTCTTCAATTATTAAAGAAATCATTATTTCCTTATCATTTCTTTTATGCAATAAAAGGTATGTGAATAAATGATTCAATTCAATTGTTTCAAAAAATAATTATTTGCGTATTTATAACTACTTATACAAAATACATTCGTATTGGTGTCATCAATATTATCAGAACCGAAATAAGGATAACCTCCGAAAATATTTATAATAATGTAATATTATTAAAAATATTTTTCGAGGTTCGTGGATGAAAATGGATGTATTTCGTCTGTGTAGTTAGATAGTTCTATTTC
>OZ005742.1:6253094-6306878 GCA_963930735.1 Dioctria linearis | reverse complement strand
TACAGGTTGGACTATAACTATGTACGAGGACGAAAAATTTCCTCAAAAGTGGGTGAAAACTGAAAAGATACATGACGAAGGTTGGACAGGGCACGATAAGGGGTGGCGGAGTAGACAACGGAAACCATTGAAGCTAAGGGCCGCTTTGGGCGTCCTCCTGTTCAACTGATTCTGTCCCCGAAAGTAAAAACAGTTGAATTTATAGATAGATATCAGGGAGAGCCTGGGATGTCCTTTCGTGCCCATGAATATTCATACAGGGTGGAGCAATTAATTCCTCTTTTGCATTTAAAATTTTGTTTATCTTTAGCAAAAGTGTGTACACATATAAATTTTATGATTTCCCAGTGTTACCAGAGAACTTTAATGAATATTCACCTCCCGGTATGAATGGGAGAGAAGAACTGCTTATGCGAGTTGCTCCTGCTGGTAGTGCTGTTCAATTTAAACGTTTTTGACTGATACTTGTATAGCAACTGCTAGCCCTACTCATCTAGAAGAGCCTATTCTGCTAGTATTGCTGCTACTCGAATGCTGTTCACTTTTTTACATCTTTTTTCTTTTGTTTATTTTTCATCTAAGGATATTTAACCTCATCAGGATTCGTGTGGTGATATTGGTCAGCTTTTGAAAGTTTTCCTGAAACTAAATTATGCGGGTTTATGGTTTTAGTAGTAAATGTAGATGATAGGATTTATAGATATTTTTGACTTTTTAAATTAACTAAAGAAGTTAGAAAATGAAAAAACAAAATCCTAAAAAAATAAGGTTAAATCCGACATGGAAATGAGCTGATGGAATATAACGATTAAACGCGGTATTTTGGTTAAGCGGTATTTGTTTGCGTTCTGTCGATTTCTATGATCTACTTTTATTTGAGTTTCATGGCAATTTATTAAATTCGCTGAAATCCTCCTCTGTTGACAGTGGGCAAATAACTGTGCCCGACTGATAAATAGGATCACTATATTGCGCCTGCAAATGTTGTAAATTGGATTAGAAAGTTTGCGGTGATTTGTGTTAAGATTTTATTTAGGAGGCTAGAAAGTTTGACTACTGGCTTAGCAGATATCCCACTGTGAAAGTTTGGATTTAAAACAAAAATAAAAAAATTGCTCGTGGTTGACTTAAAGAAGCTATCAAAAGAAATCATTTTCAATTCGAAGAGATAAATTTCTTTCAAAGTAGCAACTCTAAAGTGAAAAGGATAATCGTAGAGCAGAGCAGAATTGCTGATAATTTTTTTTTGATTATATTTTATTAAGAAACTTAAATGTTTGAAGTCATAGTGAACTTAAGGCATTCAATGTGATTTGCACTTTTCATTCTACTGAAATATGACGCGTCTTCTTAAATTTAAAAAAGTCTCTGTCTGGCCTTCGACAGCACTTATAATCAGAATGACTAAATAACACAAAAAAACCAAAAATCATTTCCTGTTCCAAAACTGGCCAGGTCTTAGCATGGCTTGTCAAGTCTGAAAGTGGGCTTAATCATGAACTAGGGAGGTGCTGGTTTGAAAAATGATAAGACAGGTGGTTTCAAAATGTCAAAATTCAATAAATTTTTTATATCACGAAATTTGCTTACAATCTAGACAATTCAGATAATTTGGTTTAACTAAAATAACTTCACTCGCTAAAGCTACCTATGACTGTGTAATTCAAAGTATGAAATTGCACCTGAGAAACTCTGACTTATATCTTTGACAGACTAACTTATTTTTATCTTAATTATCCTCTATGGGAATTACTTTGCAGTCCAGTTTGGTAGAAGGGGATACCATCCTGGGTGATCGTAAAAAGCTCTTCATGCTCCTGAAGGTTTATCATTTGCTGCATCCCTGCTACAGTTGTCTGCTGCCAGTTCTACCATTAATGGGTTATAATAATGCTAAATTTTGTTAATGGTCTTCTGGGCTTGCCCGATGAGGAACTCGTCCAAAGGAGAAAATTTTCCGGCTTCTCTCGCTGCCTCGTATAGCTTTTTCCTTGTTGCTGAATATCCTGAAACGACTTTTAAAAAACTTACCAGTACATGCTCTTATAATTTTTCTCTCAAGGGTTAGTATTCTGCCTAATGTTGTCTTGTTGATAGTGAACCAAATGGGGAATGCATAGGATATTACCGGTCTGATTAATTGCTTGTATAACAGGAATTTAAATTTACTGGACAGGCCGGAACTCTTTCGTATGAGGGGACTAATGAGACCATAGGCTTAATTGCGGCTTCTGCATGTTCCCTGAATTTGAAGAGTTTGCTGAATCTAACTCCAAGATTCTTAATCGAGTCTTTCGGTTTGATCTCGTAGCTACAGAGGGTTAAAGAAGCTTTTTTGCAAATGCTTACGATTCTGACAGTCTTTGAATTGGATGACACTTTACGAAAGATGTCGGTTTTATCAAGGTTTAATTTGAGTCACCATCTGGTGTAATAGTTCTCCATATCCATGAACTTCCTTTTGATGCTAAGAATTGCATAATTTAGACTACGGGCGGATGAATACGTGATAGAATCATCTGCGTAAAGTAGTGTGGTAGTAGCTGGCTGATTCGATGTGAAGATGTTAGAGAGGAGTGGGCCGAGAATGGAGCCGTGCGGTACTCCTGCCAAAATAGGATGTAGGGTTGAAGATGTTCCATTTAGTTCAATGAAAAACTGTCTGTCAGATAAGAAGTTATAGACGAATCTTGTGATTTCAGGTGGGAATTGAATGTTGATCATTTTATAAATAAGCCCTTTGATCCACATTTTGTTAAATGGCTTGGCTATATCTAAATTGCATGCCGCTGCGATAAGGCCTTGGTTTAGACCCCTCGCCACATCATTGAGCAGTTTGAATAGTGCGTGCGTGGTAGAGTGACCTGGTTTGAAACCAAATTGGTATTTGGGGATAATGTTCCTTTCTTCACTAAAGGATAGAATGGCGTCTTTCGCAAGTATTTCTAATCTTTTGCCAATTACGGATAGTAAGGCGATTGGTCTGAAGTCGTTGATGTTTATAGCTTTGGATTTCTTCTTCCCACTTACGTGGGAAGTAGCGATTGCTTAAGCAGTTATTAAAAATTGTTGCCAGCAGCAGAAAGCCAATGGGGGGCAAGTTTTTTAGGAGAAACCTGAGATGTTGTGATAACTTCTTGCTATTTACGAATTTTATGAGATATTCGGTGTAGAGTGGGTTAACGAATATATCCGCTTTGGTATGGAGATTGTTGTGATGTAATGAAGTCATCAACCTCGGACTTGACGGGCATTCTGAATGCTAGGTCTATGGGATTTTCAACAAATTGCTCCGCATATTTTGAGGCGAAGCTATTTGTTATCGCGATGGGACTGGATAATATTCCGTCTTCAGTAGAAATTTGAGCTGGGCGTAATTGCCTACGGTTGGCTAGCCTATTTATTTCCCTAAAGGTATCAGAGTTGGACTTTATTGTGTTAAGCTTCTTGGTGAACTCTAAGATCATGAAGTTCTTTGTTTGAGCAGTAATAATCGTACTCAAGCAATTTATTTTTGATAGAAGAGAGCAATACTGGGGATTTGTAGCATTATGGTGCCTGCGGTGAATTCTACTAAGAGCTTTCCTCATTCTTTGTATAAATTAGTTAAGCAAGGTGGAAAGTTTTTGTATTTGTAATTTTTGGGGACTAATTTGTTTCCAAATAGGTCAACAGCATCCGAAATTGTCATGTTAAATTTCTCTAAAAGTTGATCAATTGAGTTAGTTAGATTTCTATTTGTTGGGATATCCAGAGTTTCAACCCGTCCAGAGATATATTGCGAGAAATGTGCCCAGTTTGTGGGAGCAAAGGATATGAAGTTCCTTTCGTCAATTGACAGAAAATTAATTTGCGGGTCCAGCATGATCATTAGCTTTACTGCGTGATGATCAGATTCTGCAGCTACTGCCTCACAGTGATAATTAGATTGTTTACCCAATTGATTTATGAGTGTAAGAATGAGCCTGATCTTGGGAAAGTTGGGCAACTTTGGGATATAATTAATAGCCTGCTGAGGCTATTATTCAGCCAATTTTGGATGTTTGTTCCATTTCGGTTTAGAGCCGGATCCTCCAATAATGAGGAGTGTTTCATCACCTGATAGATGAACTCGGATTGCTGTTGCTTGGGAGCAGGCAAGGTTTCTAATTTCTACTTGGTCGGTTTTAATAAAGGTCTTACTAAGAATAGCAGTCCCAACTGAATTATCAAATTCGCCATTTCTTAAAATTCTGTCAGTATCGAACTGGACTTTGTGCCATGAAGTGAGATAGGTTTCACAAAGCAAAGGACATGGGGTTGTTCGTCCTTGAGTAGATTCGAGAGAGAGAGATGCGTTTACTATGGGAGATAAGAGAATTCACATTGAGAATCATAATATTTAATTTGTTTATTCTCACTTGCATATTTCAAAAAGAAAATCTAAATACGCAGCTTGCCTTTGCTGTCTATCCTTAATGGAGTTATATTTTGGCATGAATTCTTTTATCTTCTCAAGAAGAGAGAACATGTCCATACCGAAAAGTTTCCGGCACTCCTTGGTTATGAAATTATTAGTACCTATATAAGGATTATCTGTATTTGGTTTGTTAGGTTTTTTTTTAAATATTGCTACTACCATTAAAAAGACTAGCAAAGGACTCCTGTACGTAATTGGTGACTGCTTTTTATTCTGCCGAGTGGTGGTGATTCTTTTGTAGGCTGTGCAACCCTTATAGTTGGCGGTGTGCCCATCATTCTGATAGTTGACACAACAAGGTGGAGGTTGAGCTATAATCCTGTCCTTTCCTACTGCATTCTCCAGGAAGATGTTTTCCTTTGCACTTTACACATCTGTATTGTACAGTGCAGTTCATGGCGACGTAACCGAAAATACTAGTTCCAGCAGCTCGCTATTTATAGTTACAAGAGTAATGGGGCTGTGTGTATGATAGTGGTTTTAATAATAAAGCACACCATATAATTCGGTTGACAGTGACGGCATGTCAGCTGCAGGCAATTGCCTAGGCGTAAATGTTACAGTATACTTCTGCCAACTTGACGTAATTTGACGAGAATATTTTGTACTTGTTAGTTGCTGTCAATCGGTACGTTGATGACTGACGTATTATTTGTATTGATTTAGGTTTTTTAATAGAAGGATATGAAAAATACATTTCTTTAAGGATTATGACGCAGTGTTTGAGGTGTCTCCTATAATAGGAAAGTTTTGTTTTTGGTTAAACTCTCAGATCTTTAATGCGGTCTGAGCCTTTTCCATTTCTTTGTTTTTTTTTGTCATCGTGGGAAAGTTTTGAAAAGAGTTCATCGTGGGAATAATTTTGTTCTTATGACTTTTCAGATTATAGGTTTTTTTATATTTTGTTCTGAGACGGAACATCACTCTTTCCTTATTGCCTTACAAATACTTACTTCCTGACAAAGTTTATTTCCTGGCAAATGAGCTGACAAACAGAAGTAACAATTGTGGTAATTTTTCACCGGGTGATGAACTACCTCGTAAAAACAGAAGTAAAAATGAGGTAGAAATCCTTAGAACATACGAGGTTGGTAAGCCAGCACCTTATTTTTTCCCTCTGAGTTACTACATAGTCATTCCAATTCCTCTCCACTATCCAATCCCATCCCCTGTTTGAGTAGTAAAACGAGAAATGTGTTAAATTCCAGAGGTAGGTATCATCTGAGAGAAGTGAATGCTATCCTCTGAATCGATTTCGTGCTCAGTCCACGTTTCCCCGTTCAGTAGCCAAAATGGGGGGTTATTAGTTAGTTCCACATAATTTTACCCTTACACAGTTAAAGGTCAACGATTCTTGTGGCATCAATATCATCCCCAATCACCTGCCCATAAATGGATACTACTAACATAATTTTTTGCCTACAACTCATTGTTCTTAGAACTGGGATGAATATCATCAAGTGTATATCTACCACCACAGACTACAGAAAATGCAATGTTTTCACTAAAATCGGGATGCTATTAACACGCAAGTCCAGGGTTCAGTCACGGTATACAGAGTAATAAGGTATGATCGTCTGGGCTGTCAAATACATGTGACGTCATACGAATCGATTCTTAAAAAGGAAAAAATTAAGTCTTAAAATGTATGTAAATTTATCCCACTGAGTCCGTTTGAATTATTGAAATAAGCTCAATTTTGTTAGTTAGTTGTTAGTTTAAAGATCCTTTCAAGGAAATCAATTCGGATTAAAACAAAGATCCACGAAAGCTTTAGCGAGAAAAATGCAAAATAAAACTGAGATACCTAAAATTTGCACTTTTAACTGATTACTTGAGATACTTTTATTATTTGTATGTATAGTGAAATTAGTTAATGGCATTGGCAATTTTCACAAATATAAAGCAAATTTGGGATGCATCATAACGAAGTGTAAAAATGCAAAGTTAGTGACAAATTAAAAAGTGCAATACAATTGTAATGGTCTTCCTTTAATTTCTATTTCATATAGGAATGGAAAAGCTTCAAAAATCAAAACTAATATCACCCGGAAACTTGCAGTGAAAGTCCATACATTTAACCCCACAATTCCTCATAACATTGAAAAATGGTATTACCTACGTGTATGAATCCATTCCCTTTACTTAATCAATACGAAAGAAATGAGAAAATTGTACTTATTTTAACATCTTAAATTGATATAACTTTATAAACGAATTAAAACTTTATTTTTTATTCGATTCGCATGACGCACAAAATGGCGAATCCATGGTGTTTCGGGATAGTTATATCTAGGTAGTTTGTATAACTTGGAGTTTAGTTACATCTCCGTCATTTCATTTGCTTGAGATTACTCTGTATGCGACTGCTTCGATTTACTTAGAGTTCAATAAAGCAGTGATATGAGAGACAGAGAGAGAGAGAGAGAGAGAGAGAGAGAGAGAGAGAGAGAGAGAGAGAGGGGGGAGAGAGAGAGCGAGAGAGATAGAGAGAGAGCGAAAGATAGAGAGAGAGATAGAGAGAGAGAGATAGAGAGAGAGATAGGGAGAGCGCGAGAGGGAGAGAGAGACTTCCTTTACCATATCCTTCAGTAAGCTAGTGAAAAGTTGAAGGACATCATGGGACCCAACTATGTCATTAATGTTCTCTTGCGGTGGTACCATTATTAAAGAACGAGTTTTATTGCCTCCCTGTTGCTAGTTGAGGATTTTTGGGTTAGCTATGCAGTAAATCATAACCATCTATAATCATTTATTGTATATCTAATAAAGATTTTAATCCAATTGTTGTTCAGTGCTCCACCGAGGGGGTAGTTAAAGAGTTATATGGACAGTAGATAGTAAGCTTTTATTATTTATTATTATTATTATTATTTATTTAATGCCAACTCTACATAATTAAGCCTTAACTTCTAATTATGTGTAGGTAGATGTGTACAGAAAGAAACAATTAATGTACCAAACTGATAATTTATAATTTAGTTTCCAATGAGCGACACTGCCAACACAAGGCAACAGCAAGGTTAGCGTACGGTTAGAGCGAGCAAAGCTGATTTTTTCAAACAACAACTTGGGTTTACGAGAACAAATCAAATTAAAGAGGAATAGAACCGCTCGATACTTGAGGTATGAGTGTAGACCAGATCCAAATAAATTTTTAACATATGATGATACGTGATCTTATCGTCTCAGGTTGTACGCATATCTGACAGCACAGTTGAATGCAACAGTTAATTTCCTCATTGATACAGAGTCAAGTTGGTAAAAGATTTCACAGCCGGTGGTAAGAATCGGGCATACTAAACTTTTAACGAATTTTAATCTTGTAAATAAAGGTAAAAGTTAGCAGAGGCAGGTAGCTTGCGAAGAGCACCATAGACTTTAGACACAAGGCTGTTTATGTGGTCACACCATGTAATTCCTACTATTTAAAATTGGTTAACAGAATTTTTAAATTTTTTAACACTATTATCGAGAAGAATCAGCGGTAAGTAGGATGTACCCAGCTCGTTCTTATGGATGACAATTGCGTTAGTCTAAGTTGCATTGAGCAATAGTTTATTATTCGCGGCCCAGCGATAAATGCAAGTGAGATCATCATTAATTTTGCATACACTACATATCTTCAATTAGACCAAGGGGTGAGGACAAGTATATTTGGACATCATACGCATTCATATGATATTTGCTATAGTTAATAGTAGTCGCAAGATCATTTATGAAGAGTGTAGATAGTAATGGTCCTAATATTGAACCCTGCGAAATTCCGCAAGTAACGCCGATGCTTCTGGAGAGTTGATTGAAAGATAAAACTCTCTGATACCTGTTGCTAACATTCGAGGCGATAATCTTACAGGCCACACCAGAAAATCCGTATAACGATGACAGTTTCTCCATCATTAGTCGATGATCAACGCTATCAAAGGCCTTCGAAAAGTCCAAGAGCACCAGAATTGTTAGGATATCTGAATAGATGGTAGTTCGTATGTCGACAGATATTTTGACCATAGCAGTAACACAGCTGTGTTTTGGCCTGAAGCCCGATTGGAAAGTCGACAGAAAGTTATTACGCACAATAAATTCAGATATTTGGTGGTACATTATTTTTTCCAGTATTTTGGATAAATACGGTGAAATGGCTATCGGTCGGTAGCCTGTCAAATTGGCTATCGGTCGGTAGCCTGTCAAATTGGCTTTCTTATGGATAAGTATAAAGTTTGCAGAAGCCTCGGAAAAGAGATCATCCATAGGGATGGCCTTAAAATCGAGATAATAAAACTCCTCTGCAATATTAGAAAATCACGCAAAATTGTAATTTAGATAAATAAGAAAATGGCGTCAGTTTGTTGGAGAATACTGATGAGCTTTCACTAACTATGAATGCATCTAATAAGGTAGAAGAGCTTTTCTTGCAGTGGCTGGGAAGAGAGTTGACCACAGCTAGCCCGAAAGTTTGTATTAAATTGATAAATGCAGTGGAGTGACAAATGGAGGTAAGCAAGTCGGCATTAAAATCACCTGTAACAATAATACGGGAATATGAGCCAGAAATTTGAGATAGAACGCTGTCTAGGTTATCCAATGAAGTAGAGTGTGGAGGTCTGTAAACTGTCCCAACTATACACTTTGTTTTTATGGCCTACAAATATCTCTACTAAACTGAATTCAATTTTGTATGTAGAATCGGACCTTCCTACGACAGGACCGGTCAAATTCAACCCAATGTAAATTGCCACTCCCCCTCTTCTACTGGGGCGATCATTGCGAAACATCCTGTTTTGATCAAATGAAACAAGTTTATTACAGGTATGTGAACTCAACCAATTTTGAGATATGCATACCACGTCAAGAAAGGTGTTATTAAAAATATCCTTGAACTTATTTGCCATTGGTAAAAGGCTTTGTGCAATAAAATGGCATACTTTTAAAGCACCTTACTCACCAAAATTAAAGAGCGTAGCAATATAGTTTTTAAGCCCATCATCCAGGGAATTTCCATTACCTGTTTGTTCCAACTACGTATGTGCTTCGTTCCTCGTGTAGGGCCGTAGTATTAGATGCGATGAACAATAGATTTTCTTCAAAAATTTGAATTGTTTGATATGGTTTAAAACTAAAAATATCCACATTACTCGTGATATCTTTCATCCGAAGTCACAGTAAGTTAATCGTTTGACGTATAATCTTCATACAGATTATGATCCAGCAGATTTTATGATGCTCAATGTATTTTGATTAAAAGTTATCCTTCACTGCAGTACTCCTTTCCAGATCTAACTAGCAAGTAAACAAATTGAAAAAAAATACTCCGAAGATCCTTTAATGCATTCCTTTTTGTTATGAAAATTACCCACAATTAATTCAATTCCCATTCAAATGGAACATATCCCTTTGATTAAAGTTTCAAATCAAATCCCCAAATCGAAAAGTTTTTATTCACCACAGGAGGCGCATACATGAATCTAAGTGGAGAAAGAAAAACAGAAATATCCAAGTCATGTGCAGAGCAGCAAGGCAAGGAATCCCTTTGAAACTTATTTCAACTAACTCGTTTTTGATCTTGGTTTCCTTTCCCCTTTGACATCCGCTGTTGCTAGTATAGGTCGGATTTCTCATGCAAGGAGTACTCATGAAGTAATAATATTGTCAACGGCTTGTCCTTTTGCATGCTAGGGATATATTCAGTTATGCTTGCCGTTTTCCTCGTGTTTGTCTCCGTAAGCAAGAAAATCGTATGCTTTTGGGTATATTCATCTGTCCTCGAGCTATCAAGTCCTGATGGTAAAAGTGGTGTACAACACCATACCGGTTCTAATCTTCTATATCTTTCTCTTTCTCTCTTTCTTTCTCCCAACACTCCCACTCTAGATATTATGTACGTATGGAATGTGTCCGAAATATCCTTAAAGGAAACGGAAATACAAATTTTCTAGTCATGGAAAAACTTTTCTCAAAGGACTTTTAGATATGTCCTCGTCTGAATAAGTAGGATTATGTAGAAAATTTCACATTTTAGTAAAAGACGTTCTCCTCGAAATGCTTCTGGAGGACTATATCAGCTCTTCTTGTATATACCATATCAGGTATCACCTTTATCTGGGAAACATTTGGTCGTTTCTCAGCCTTTACAACTCGAAATTATTGTCACTTTGGGACCCCCGGTTTTATGTTTTCGGGCAACAAACAAACACTGGCAAGTTTATTTAGGCTTTGTAGGCACTACGGTATCTGGTTGTTTCCTTAAAGAATTTTTGAGTGTTGTAATAAAGTGCAAAGCTTATTTCGGTACGAAATGTATTCGGGATTGCTTTGATAACATCTCAGGTTTATCGCTGCTGGATACGTTTTGATAAAAGTACTATGGGTTGAGTCGATTAAATATATAAATATACTTATATAAATTTTGCTAGCTAATTTTTCTTTATACAGTCCTTTAATTTATAGAGAGAGAGAGAGAGAGAGATTGGAATTACTAGGATAAATGTGATTCAAATTGGAAGGACTAGAGGCAAGGATATACTTGATTATGTTAACAGCATCATTTGAAATAAAGGAGACAGAAAGACTGAAGATATTATTATCTTGATATTTAATAGCTGACACTGAAATAATTGTATCTTTTTCAAATGTTATTCCTAACTTTCTCTATTCGCGCCATTTCATATTTAACTGAAAGTTATCGCTCTTAGATTTGAAGGTCCTGTACATGTAAGAAATTAATTGTTGCACTTAAGAATCTATTTGGATAAAAACGATATTCTTAGAGGAGGTAGTGGCTGAATTCAGCATGTTCCCTTCCGAAAAATTTTACGATTAGTAGCATTAATGGAAATGCAGTCGAGTAATCTGCCGGTTAACCTCGCCAAGACTGAACTAGTCCTCTTTAGATGGAGGAGGGTTATTCCGACTTTCGCTTCCCCAAAACTGTGTAACATTGAATACAAAACTGCATTCAAATAGTTAGGAGTGATACTAGACTCCAAATTAAATTGAAGGATAATGAACGCATTAAAAGGTGGCCATTGCACTATTTGCATGGAATAAAACGTTTGGCAAAAAATGGGGTACAGCGCTATTGTAAGACCTATCCTCACCTATGGAATCCTGGACAGGTGGAATGCTGTAGAGAAAGTGACACATCTGAAAAGTCGTACTAAAATACAGAGATCTGCTTATGTAGGTATTAAAGGACCTCTTCGAACAATATCAACGGCAGCCGAGTTTATACTCTGGCTCTTGTGTCTTTTCATCTACATCTAGAGAGTCAAGCTGCTGAATAACAGCAGATCTTGGCACATCGAAATACTGTAGATCTGTTCTGAAGACTGCATACGAGGAGCAACATATTATAATATCCCTAGGCTAGACTTTAAGACAGCGTCATCAACTAGCATTCTTAGTAGAGAAGAGTGGGAGGATAATCGCGCGGCAAATGACTCTGATGAGTCATTACAGACGATGCTAAAATGGATATAGGAGTTGGAGTCGGTGTGTACTCCTCCATGCAATGACTTCTGTAGAAGCTGTATAGACAAGGAGAAGGTTAACACCGTTCATCAAATGCTGTATGAGTGCCATAACTTTGCTAAGCATAGGTGGAATAAGCTCTGAGGAATCTTTTCAAGGTAGGCTCCATGCAATGTGGCATTGCAATGGACCATAGATGGTATAAGTGTGGTTGGTCGTATATTCTTTCACGATGGCCGCTACTCCATTTCAAGTTTTATGATTTTGGCAGACAGTGCCCCTGCAGCATTAGAAATTAGGAGTTGGAGCCCATAGTTCAATAACAAAGTGTATCCCATAATATTAAATTGGCCCTTATGGTTTAAGCGAGCAGTACCCCTGTAGCATCTATAATAATTGAGGAGTTGACACTAGTTAAAGTTCACATAATATTTTATTACCATGGAGATGAAATTCATTGGCGAAATTGCATAAGAATCGGTTAAGTACTAGTAGTCGAAAAATCCGTCGCAAGGTATGAAACAAACAAATATAAGAAAGTGAAACTAAATAAAACCATTAAAAAAGTGTCAATGAAGACGTCCTTTTTTTGCGGTGATTTAAAATTTTTATCCTGGGCAAATTTGAACAAAAAGAACTAAACAAAATGGTACCTTTTTTGTGCTCTAAATATTTTCTTCTTTGACCAGATGGGCTTTTAGCCGTCGGCATAATAACAAATAATATTAATTGTATTTAGGCATAGTTCTATCTTCTAACTGTGTAAAATCAATTAAAAGGAGTCAGTACTCAGCAAAAGCGAGCCTGTAGGCAATAAAATTTATTATACGTAGGTTTATGTCCTGAAAGTGAGAAAATTCATATAAAATTAGCCTAGACCTAGACCAAAACTACATTAGAGACATCTAGTGTAAAATACAGAAACCCTACATGCGATAATTTAAGACGCAAAATTAAAATTTGTAGTTCAAAGAAATTGAAAATTTTTAACGAGAATTAACTCTCCTAAATAAAGAGAGACAGAGGAGATGACGCTGCAGTCGGAGCAAAAGGTACCTGTTTTGGAAATGCTAACAACTTCGAAAAAGTGACGCATTCTGCTTGCGTATTCTGTTCATTAATTTCGGAAAGATTAGGACCTCGAATGAAGTTAGTTTATTTACATATAAAATTCATCTATTGTACAGAATTTGCAGAGGAATTAGGACCCGATTTGTACTGTCACTATTATCTGATTTTTTTTAAGGTAATGGTAAAGCCATTAAAACGTAGGACATTTGTACGAATCATACTCTTCCGACATCATGGTAATAGCGATTCCGGTTTTCAATAAACATTAAAAACTGTGTGCTGCTCAATTCTCGCGGTTTGTTAAGTGCCACACTGTTCTTATCAGTTTCTATAAATCGTGAAGAATATATGAGTTACTTGCGCGTTTTATTATGTTTAAAACAAAATAACCAGAAGCCTCCCGTTATTCTTTATTTCTTGCAAGATCTACCACTTGCGCATACTATTCGTTTACGTTTACATACGAACTTTCACTTTATATCTCATGCTTTTACGCGATCTGTAGACATGAACTGCAGTCGGGTCTCTGACTATACCTGAATGAAAATGCATGGACTAAACTTTGTATAAACAGCACTTCCGATCTGCTCCTACCCTTGTTCAAAATCAAACAAAATAATTAGGGGTAGGTTGATGTACTGCCCGTAGTTAGAGCATACATGCAATAAATGAAGAGTGTTGTGAAAATTATGCCACTGGTGTAAAGGTCGTGGTTTTAATCGTTTATTCACTAAATCTACACTTTACATTAAGACTAAATGCTTCAAGCACAGAAATACACGACTTATATATTTTATAGTATAAGAACCTGAAACCAATATTCAATAAATGATTATGATATAAATTTGATTTATACAACTGTTGCAATTGACATGTACTCACCTGATCGATATATGGCAGCTGATTTACTTGACTTTTTATTTGACTAAAGTTTGGGAGTAGGATATTTTTTATTGCAGTCGATACCCGCAATAAACTGGCTTTGTTAGTGATCTTCTTAATACAGTCGAGACCCGCAGCAAGAACCTTTATTACAGTCAATACCCGCAATAAAGTGTTTGTGTTAGTAATTGTCTTACTACAGTCGATACCCGCAGTAAGACTCTTTATTACAGTCTACACCAGCAATAAAGTGGATTTGTTAGTGATCTTCTTACTACAGTCGAGACCCGCAGCAAGAATCTTTATTACAGTCAAGACCCGCAATAAACTGTTTGTGTTAGTAACTGTCTTACTACAGTCGATACCCGCAGTAAGACTCTTTATTACAGTCTATACCCGCAATAAAGTGTTTTGTTAGTAGAATTCTTATTACAGTCGAGACCCGCAATAAGACTCTTTATTACAGTCGAGACCCGCAACAAAGTGTTTTGTTAGTAGATTTCTTATTACAGTCGACACCCGCAATAAGAAACTTTATTACAGTCGAGACCCGCAATAAAGTGATTTGTGAGTAATATATATTCTCAGTGGAGACCCGAGATAATATTCTTTAAGTCAGTCAAGACCCGGCTTAAAGTGAGAGTTAATAAGTATGTTAACTTCAGTCGAGACCCGAAGCAAGATTCTTTATTTCCGTCGAGACCAGCAGTAAAGTGTATTGTTAGCAATATTTTTTATTGCAGTCGCTACCCACAATAAAAAACCTTTAGTTTAATCGTTATCTAAAATAAACTCCTTAATACAGTCGGTACCCAGAATATGAACATTTTATTTTAGCCGTCAATTAAACAAAGTACATATATAAAAACAAGAATTAAAAAAAAATTGTTTGTAAATTAATTCTATTCAAATTGGAATTTGTTGCCTACTCAAAAAATTTTTATGTGTGTAAAAAAAAAAAAATGTACATGTCGACTTACCAAGTCCAGATGCGCAGTATACTCCCATGTTCAGTTGTTCTGGCTTGTTTTACTGTGAAATTGTTACAATTTCGGCGTGATTTTTTTTTTATTTTCTTTAGGTCAGTATGTGCATGCAATTTCGATAATATTGCTAATATCATAATATCAGGATTCTTATGAATCCTGAACATGAAATATACCTCAACCTGTCAGACCATGGAACATTCTAGAAAAAGTAGAAAAAAAACTTTTCTTCCACACAGAGGTGGACTCAGATTTTTTGATTGAGACATTTCTCTTGAATATTCTTTCTCTTCATGAATCAAATCACTTATTACCTCTGATTGATCATACTGAAATATATCGGTGATTGTCAGTGAATAAAATCTGAGTCCACCTCTGTGTGTGAAGAAAAGTTTATATTCTACTTTTTTATGCGACTTGGCCTCAGTTTTTTTCAAAACTCGTTTTTTACTTATTTTATTTTCTGCCTTTTTCACGTTAACTAAATTGGAAAATTCTGCATTTTTCCTGAAACAGATTTATAACTAATCATATCGATGAAAATTTTTCCGATGATCTTCCCGCTTTTCCGGGCTTTCATGGAGTTTTCACAAAAGCAACTTTATACAACTAATTTCGCTCTACAACTTTGTCTTAGGTTGCAAAACGCTCAAACGCTTCCTTGGTCGGAAAAACTCCGGAAAAGCGTTTTACATGAATTTTCCTCGATTTTTTTTGCAAGTTTTCACCATTGTCGGAGAGAAAGTAATGATGCCAGTTGATAAGGAACTTGATCCTACATAATTTAGAAAACTTTTTTACTTAAAAATTTTCCAGAAAAGTCGGAAAATTCCGGAAAATTTTTCGGAAAAATCGGAAAACTCTGCATTTTTCCTGAAACGGATTTATCACTAATCAAATTTGTACCAAATTTTCAAATGATTTTTCCCGATTTTCCGGGTTTTCCATGGAAATTTGCGGTTCAAATTTTGATAGATTCAATTGTCAAGCGACATGAACCAGTGTGCGAAATTTCAGCTCGCTGTGACGATGAAAAGTGGGTCTACGAGAGTGTCGAATATAGTAAAGAAATATATAGACAAATTCGTGGACGAGTTAAAGGGAATGGCTGTCCTCAAAAAACAAAGTGTATAAAATTATTTAAAAAAATAAACCGATTTGAACGGATGGCATTCCCGATTGTGAGTGTATAATATGGAAATGTTACTTCCAATACGGGCAAAATTATATAGAAGGAGATCTTTTTATTTTCTGTTTTATTTAAAAAGGATTGTGCTAAATTTTTTTATTGATTGTTTTTGGATTAGACAGGATTGCTGGTATAATATAAAAATAAATAAAAAAGAGCAGCAGTAGGACGTCCAGAGGGGAAAGAGCTAAGTTAACTTAAGTTATGTTTATAAAATTTTAGCATGAGCCAATTGCATATCCAACTTATATATATTTCTACGAAAAAATCTTTCTTAATGTTTTCCATAAACACACCATTTCTAATATCAGCTCGATCTAGATACACTTACGCAGCATAATCTGTTTCGAGTAAGAGTCATATAGATATAGTGCGTTTTATATTCTCTTGCAGTTCTCTAGTCTGGACAAAAACAAATACGCGTTTATCTTTCATACTAAAACAAAGATAAAATAAAATATTCCGAAATAATTATGATTGCTTTTCCGATCTTTATCAGCCCTCTTAATCCTCATAGCTATACTATATAATGTCCTCCCTCATGGAAATGTGTAGTGCACCGACCAACAGGACGATGGAACTTCGCCGAAAAGATTTATGAGCCATGCCACAAAGTACCGAGAACAACATCGTCAGTAATAATAAACGACTCGTAATAGCCTTAAGTGAAATGACAAAACGAGAGATGTACATAGTTAGAGCTAAGCATACTCCTTCACTTGATGCTAATCCTGAAAAACTGAGGAGATGGACCACCACCAGCAGACGAGCAGTCACTCAATTCAAAAATAGATGCAGAAAAAATACAAAATACAAAATAAAACACGGAAAACAGAAAACATGACGGCAAAAATATGAAAGTTAAAACAAAGTGAAACTTTGTACGTGCTTCATTAAAAATCTCTAGTTGTTAAGATAAGAAATGGGCCAAAAAGCTAATAATGAGGGCAAGATAAATGTTTGTTCTAAGGCAACGAAAATATTTGCACAGAATGTCGTCATGGAGCTCCAATTCAGGGGGGGCTGACCTGTCGTCCCGAGTCCTTTCCCGTAACTTGACTAGCTGCTAGTGTCCTTGTACAAAATAGCCTCCAACTGTGTTTTGTTTTGTTCCATTAAAGAGCTTGGAGATGGTGCGGGCAGGAGCCTAAATAAACATTTTCTTATGTTTTAGATGGTATCCTTTCGGCAGACTGCCTAAGTGACTTGGGTTTGGTACTCTGTTGCCTGTTAAGATCATGTGTGCATACGAAAAGATAAAGAAATAAAAAATTCTGACAAAATTTTTCATGGTAAAGAAAGAAATGAAGGTCGAAAATTGCGTGTAGAGAACGAACATCATTCGATGTCTGAATTCACCCGGCATAATTAAGGAGTAGGCTGGCGGGTAAAAAAAAAGCATTGCTACGCATAAGTTTAACTCGAATCGAGGCAATATAATAGAGAAAGTGGTCATACGGACAGAATACCATTATTGACTACTACCAGATAATTTCATTCCCGATCGAATATTCCAAGCACATCCTTATTAGGACGAATGTCACATACCAAATGCAACAATACATCATCAAATTCGTTTCATTCCATTTTGTATCCGCATATAGTATCCTGCTATCTGTCACCCACGGACCAAGGGCTATTATACTTGATCCTGTTGATGCTGGTGACACCATGGACTCGCCGTAGGCTATAAAGACCTTCGATGCTCCCGCTTCTAGCACATATATATATATTTATCGCCGTTGTGTGTCTCCCAGGAGTCATCGTTGTCAATGGTAATAATACGATGGGATTCCGATTCTCTGTCCTACCACCATCACCACCACTACAGAGCATGCACGACTAAATACAGCCACCCGCTCTTGCCTGTACCAGACCGTGCCTATAGCGCACTACATTTCTGCATTCGTTTCGAAGGCAACTTTGTATTTGCATACAAAGCCGCATTAGGCACAGTCCATCTACAAAGCTTTTCCGCCTTAAAACGGAAGTTCTTAGACATACAGGATATCCGGTTGAATCAATGATGAGCTATTAAGTCAATTTGACCTTTCACATGTGAAATGTGCCTCCCATGGACATGTCCTTTGACAAACAATTCATAGAGAGGTGAACGTCGGTCGATGGAATTGTTTGGGTGCAGATTGATCTATCAAGGGATGTGGCTATGAAGAAAACTCCTGCTGGCTAGTCGAGCGTATCCTTCAGCTTACATATGTGAAATTGTGAAGATGGGACTTGAAGTGAAATTAGCTAATGATTTGATTAAGGAAGCACATAGTCCTTACATATCAATCGAATGTTGGAATTCAATCTAAGATGGACTCCTTTGTTTCTAAGGACATTGTCGAATTTCATTGTTTATATGAGTGCGTTCCACAGTAATACGTAGACAATTGTAATCTCTTCATTAATCTTTATTGCTATTATCCGATTATTTTATAATTAATTGATATTTTCGGAATATTATCATGAAGGATATATGAGAATCTTGGTTCACCATCTTTTGGTAAAGGAGAGGTATTTTTTATGCTTGGTTAGTTCCATTCCAATGGAATACATCTATAGACTGGGCTTGACTAGATAGGAATAAAAAATGTATATATGAAGGGGGGGGGACTCTAGTGAAAGATGTCTCAGAAATGTTTGGACGCAGCCAACACGTTTGCAAAGAATCCATAAAATTTTAGAGGTTACTTTTAGTACTTCTTATACCACCTATACCTCCAGGATCTACGCGGAAGATATCTTTTATGAAAAGTTTAATCAAGTAAGTGGAGTATAATTGGAGTTTTTGTATTCTTCTGTTGTAAGATATTTCAATATAGCGGCGAGACCATAGTTTTTGGGTAGGATTAGGAGTGGGGGTTGGATATAATATTTCAAAGATCGTAGAAATGATCAATCAAAACACACATTATGTCAACTGAAGATGTAGTTAGTCATACAAGTAGAAATTGGTCAGAAAGTAGTTTGTCCAGTATGATACGTGTATATAAGTATCTGCAAATATCACCAAAGCCTTGTTCAGCGCTAATCTGTATAAAATTATAGTTGGAAACAGTTACGTCTTCAGTTAATAATATTCAATGGTACTTCATAAGCCCTGAGTAAGAAGTTCAAAGTCAAGTGGGAAGTATCTTCCTTGTTGGATTTTTTTAGTATAATTATAGACAGATAGGAGATAGGAAAGTTGGTCCGTTTTTTAAAACATGCAAACTGACTATCGGGAAAGACATTCGATCGAATTCATTCGGCAAACTATTGATATAATACTTCCTATGATGATTTCAAAATGCCTTCTAGAGATTTCATATATTCAGTGCTTTTAGGACTATTACGACCTTTTCAAATCTTTCCAAAATGACATGTGAAGACAAGTGTTGGATAATTTTCAGAAGGAAGAGATATCTTCTTGCAGGTCTGAATAGATCTCAAGACCACTTTTTTTAATTTTGCCCATGTAGATAATTTCTCGATCTCTAGTTGGACTTATTTTTAGGGTTCCGTACCCAAAGGGTAACAACGGGTACCCTATTACTAACATTTCGCTGTCCGTCCGTCCGCCCGTCATCAGGTTGTATCTCATGAACCGTAATAGGTAGACGGTTGAAATTTTCACAGAGTCTGTATTTCTATTGCCGGAATAACAACAAATAATAAAAATAAAATTAAAGGGGACCCCATACAAGAAACGTGATTTTTTCGGAGTTTTTTTCTTCGTTGTATTCTCATTCATTATTATTATCATAAGTAGGCGTTTTTTCACATGACGTTTACTCTCATTTGAAAAAATAAAAAAAGTACATACGCATTGAGAGAGCTGAAATCTGGTACATGATATTTTCATAGTTATAGTAAATAAAATTAAAAAATCAAATAAATCCGGCAACCCTTTTTTGGTATTGACATATAAAAATTTAGGCTTTTTACGGATACTGTGAAAACGATCAGTCCAAAACATTTCTATTATAAATACTAAAAGCTTCTTCAGAATATGAAGTCCTATAAAAGACTCTCACGCGGTGTTTCCACTTGGATCCAAATGAATCCAGTGGGATACATTTTTTGAAGAATTTTCATTTTGGATAAATGAATACTTTTTTTTTGCAATGGATACATTCTTTTCTTTTTGCACATTTCTTCCTTAGAACAATTAAATAATGTTGCAAAGCGTGCGAATTTATGATTGCATAAAATTATAACATTGGCGGCAAATCTATTCTATTTTTATATCGTTGCCTTGCAAGTCCTCAACCTTCAGACTGTTCTCATTTATTACTGAGCTATCTATTTTTACTAAATTAAATCGCTCATTTGCGGAACGTATCTGTTCTATTCTAATAATATGATTATATTTTAAAGCCTGCTTTACAAGTGTGAAATAATGTTTTTTATCAACAAGCTAAAGTGCCCATTCTAAAAACGAGATTCTGTCTTACGTTTATCAATTTTATTTTAATTTACTTTAATATTATAAATTTTCATTTATTTTATACCTTACATGATTAAATCATTAAGGTATGCTAAGTTCATTATGCCCCAGACACATGGCGCTCTTAATGAAGAAATAACTAACGGCTCATTAGTCTATAATGATTCATTATAAACTGCAGACACACCGCCATTTCTTTAATTATGTTGTACTGTCAAACTGGTATTGATAAACTTATCACATTAAAGAAGCAATATAGATCGAATTAACGCGATAAACTTTGTTTTCAATTTAATAATTTGCAAATGAGAAAAACATTATATTAAAAAAAACATTGATAATGTAGTTTGTGATTTGCATTTCTTCTTCTTATTTTTCAAATCGGCAGATGCACAGCGAAGCTCCAGGTTTACATTATATGCCAAATCTAGCACATTTTTCTTCATTATGGCCATAATGAAGGAGGAAAACACTTCATTAGTGTGCTTCATTATCATCTGATTTTTGAGCCATAAAGACGTCTACTATGTGACACATGGCATTTTAATGAATAGCTTGTACTAATGATTCATTAGATCGTGCTGTGTGTCTAGGGTATTATTCCGTTTGTAACGCATAGAAATAATGATGGTAGAGCAAAATGGATTGGACACTCACGGAAAATATTAAAACATATTTCGATTTTTGCATGTCCGTCCTCACTCCAGAGCGCGCTGACTTAGAATGCTGAGTTTGTACACAGCAGTTTTTAAAAATAAGTTCGAAAATGTGACAAGTCCTTCGTAAAGTTAGTGTAAAAAACTTCGTTTTTCGTTAGGGATGGCATATATTTGAACACTGCTTGAGAGCGCGTCAATGTAGAAAGCTGAAATTATGTATACTACGATTTTATAAACATAGTACGTAAATGCAATTTTAAAAATGGGCCAAATCAGGACACCCGTTCATAATGTTGCCATTCAAAAATTGCGGTTTTTTTTAACGTATAGCCTAGTATCGAATTCGGGCAAAGTAAAACTGAACTCGGCCCCCAAATATTTCACATTAAAATCGATGGTAAAATTCTGACGTATCTTAATTTGAAGAAAACAAAGGGATAGTTGTTTAAAAATGTTATCGCTAAATAATTTCAAATTGTTTATAAATTTTAGATAAACGCTTTACAATACGATTTAAAATGGACTTAATTAATATGAAAACTTAAGAGGAATTAAATCCTTCAATAAATTATCAAAAGCAATTTGAAAATTGTCATAGAAACTTATGTCATAATTTGTAACGTAGTTTCGGTGGTATGGCTGCGGTAAACTCGTCGGACTAGGGTTTCTTAAAAATGAAACTCCTTCAGTTACAATACAAATAAAAATAATTCTTTATTTAACAAAATAGCCTACCAGTTACACAGCTAACTTATTAATCGCATATATTGGAGACTATGTAGCGGTAAGGGGAACTTCACACGGCTTACGACTATGATAATAATTCTGAATTTAACACTATAATAACCTGAGAGGGAGACGAGGTGACGTATCAAGAGAATACTTGCGGATGCGGGATATTTCACCCGGACCCTACTCTTTCGGGAGAGGTACGGGGATTTCTAACATGACGTACCTATGTTTTAGTTCTAATACACTTGGGTGGGGGGATACAACGGGTGGGGGGATACAACGGATAGTACGGGGTTTTCTCACACGGCGTACCAGGGAAATGTTAAGGCGGGATAGTTCACGCTAACCTTAACACAACGGATGAGGACGGATGGTGCGGGGATCTCTCAGACGACGTACCAGGGAAATGGTTAACTGGGATAGTTCGGGCTAACCTTAATACAACGGATGAGGACGAATGGTATGGGGAGTTCTCACACGACGTACCAGGGAAATGTTAAGTCGGGATAGTTCACGCTAAACTTAACACAAAGGAAGAGGACGGATGGTACGGGGATTTCTCACACGGCGTACCAAGGGAATGTTAAGGCGGGATAGTTCACGCTGACCTTAACATAACGGATTAGGACGGGTGGTACGGGGAATAATCACGCGACGTACCAGGGAAATATTAAGACAATGCACGGGGATTATTCACACGGCGTGCTAGGTTTTCACTGGTGCGAGAATTTCACGCTTCTTTAGTAACCCAGTAAAATTGTCTGATCACCTAACTCGTCGAGCTCGCTGACCAGACTAATTTCTGTGGGCGATTGGCGTGCTTTATATACCCGGGAGTCAGAGCTTCTCAGTGGCTGAGTGCCTGGTGCTTCTACTTGCGTAAGTATTAAAGACCGTTCAAGCTCTTTTGAAAAGCTTTTCTTGTACTTGACTAGTACATGTGCTGGCGTGCTGATCATGTAGCCTGTGACTATCGGAGCTGGTTGGCATGCCCCAGTGGGGTGGTTACTTAAACTTAAGTTCAAGTTTTAATTAAATAATCCAGTGGCGGGCAAAAATAATTTAATTCGGTTTCAAATTTGTGACTTCGTTACAAATTTTACCAGCATTTTAATGCTCCGCGCATTAATATATTCACTTTTTACCAGGAAGTTCGTACTGCCCTGGTAAAATAATCGGTAAAATTTTTGTTTACGATTTTACCAAAATTTTTGTTTGCGATTTTACCAGCGCTAAAATTTGTATGGAAATGTCATATTTTACTCGAACTCGATACTAGTCTTATACTGTGAAAACCATCAGTCCATGATAGTTTTCTTGTACGGAAAATTTCTTCAGAATATGATATCATATAAAATTAGTTTTGCTTAGTTTTTTCTGTCCGACAAACTCTTCTAGAAATTTGTATACGCGAAAATCCACTTCAACAATCAAATTTGCAGAGATATGACCGTACAAAATAACATGCGGGAACTATATTAGAGCATCAATGTTAATTTGCACATTCGACGAGTCAAAATATATCAGTATCAGAAATACTGACCTATCTACTAGTAGTGTGCCAATCAGAGATTCCAATTGCATAGGAAAAACACTAATAATTATCATTTTGATTTGGACAGTTATATCATGAAAATAGAAGTGGATACGTTTTTGCATCACTGATTACATTTACAAAAATGAATAAAGAGTTAATAAGTTTTAAGCAATACAAACACGTTTAATAAAAAAAAACACAAAATAGAGAATAATATATAATTAATTTTATTGATATAAATCTTTGCGTTACACATAAGAATTATGATTATACTAAAAGTAAGCAATCTGCATATTATTATAAAGATTAATAGTCCGACGGAGCCCGACAAAGGAGGTACTTTACTTCTCGAAGATAGAATGAAAACTTGTCCTATCGATCACGGATGATGCCGGTGGTCGAAACTAGCCCACGCATACATACGACCCCTTCTTGGTGTTGGCATATAAAACTTTATGGTTTTTACGTAAATATGTATACTGTGAAAACAGTCAGCCCTAGACGTTTTTATAGTATTGAAAACTTCTTCAGTATATGAAGTTCTATGAAATTGGTTATACTAATTTTTACCGTCCGACGAGTCTTTCTAGAAATATATGCGAAAAACCACTTGAAAATCAAATTTGCAAAGATGCGTGACCGCCATCATGAGAAGTGGTTTTAGACCAACTTTGTGCCTTTTTTTTATATTATTGAGCCGTGCTTAGGGTATACTCTATGATGCAAACCACAGCATGGCACGAAAGAGATATAATGAAATTTTACTGTACGACCGAAAGTTTTTTAGCTGTAAAAGAATACGCGCGGCTTGCAGCTATTGCATTCAGGGATTAATCTGCAAGGGATCATACTAGATATTTCATCACAATATTAACCATAAATGTAGCGATAACGGAACAAAGGGCATCCGATATTGCAGCCGTGCTCGAGTCAGTCGATATGACAAGTTATTGCAAAATCGCCAATAAGCTTGAAGGCTCTCTTTTGCACAATATGACAAATGAAGCTAACCCGGGGGTTACACATAATAGCAGCTTGATCGTAACCTGCACTGCCATACTTCTTGCACGTGTAACCTCTACTGTCATGCTGGCAGCCCAGCTTTCAGCGAACTTGCATGAGCAAAAACCATGGCAGCTGAGGTGATAGTAATTTGACATAACTCAGTTTTCAAGATGGCGGAGAAGAAATGCTTCAAGGAATTTGATAGATTTATTCTGCGTAAATGAGATTTTCTGTGATTATTTACCAACACCTTCCTCTTCATTTTTTCTTGGGTTTTTATCATTCTGCTAGTTTCTTTATCGCTATAAGTTCGCAATATATGCAAGACTTTACGTCTCAATGCCTTTTTTTAAATGAACTTACCAGATAAGACATCAACCGAACTGCTTTCTGCTGTCAAATTAAAAATCGCGTTGGATGGGAGGCTTGCATGCAAGCTGTACTATCTCGTGTAATCCCCGGGTAAGGTTGTGCGACCAGCCCCAACCCGATTATATTCTGGGTCTAATATAGGTCTTGTAGAGTAGCGTTAGGTTTGACGGGCTGAATATTTCTTTTCAGAAATCGAAGACATTTCGATTCTTTTTTGGCACCAGAAAAGAGATCTGTTCAGTAAGATGGCGCACAAAAAAGAACAAAGTGTTAAAATGTCTAAATTCTCTCTCAGAATTTGTTAGCTAATATAATCTTAAAGTTCTATGCAAAATTTCAGTGAAATTGATTTTTAGAGGAAGCTTAAATCGAAAAGTGTGTTTTTTTTATTGCTATTTTGGATTTTCAGGAAAACTGTTTCAACATTTTCTGTCATAACTTTTTAATTTGACAATATTTTTTCTTGATACTTTTTCTGCGTTTAAGGAACTTAATTATCAACTTATTTCAGTAAAAGTAGTTTTAGAAAATTACATTCTTCTATTTTTTACAAATTTTTCAAAACGACAATTTGGACCCAGATCGCAATTTTTTTGTAAGGAAAAGTGGCACGCGGGTATATTTTTTCTGCTATAGCGTTATCTACAATCGATTATCTTTCTAGTTACTATGTATAACTTAAGGGGCTCATAAAGTGTATGAACTGTTCTGAAAATACAATTTTCGAAGGTGAAGCATTTTTACAGATATAAACATCTTCATATTTTTGCATTTCCATACATTTGTGTGCTACCCTACTGTTCAGCTTAACTTAATGGAAATATTAGTACCAGAATGCACAAAGACCGTATATCGGAAATTAATGCACCACCAAAATAACAAGAAATAGTTAAGTGATGATCCTTTTTAAAGAGATGAGACAGCTTTGTGTTTTAGATGCATTGAATTCAACGCGATTAGCTTTGCTCTGCGCGAGGTTATTGTTTAGATCATTATTCAATGATCTATAATCTCGCAATCTCATTTAACACAAGAAGCATTCCCTTGGGAGTCCCGAAGGAGTATGAAAAATCAATGAAAAGCAGATTGAAAAACTTTATGTGTATACCTAAATCAGATGTCAAATGTCAAAAGTAATAGTTGATTTACGATTTTAGCACCAGTACAGCACCATCTGTTATCAAAGTTAGCTTTACAAAGAGCGTTCGTAAATCTTTTGTGCACATCAACAACAGCAACTAGGTTTCTGAGAGTAAGAAGAAATGAGTAGCTCTTGACCACAGTAATGTAGAAAAAAAATTCTTCAAAATTCACTATTAACAAAAATACACTTTCCGGATAATTTCACCAAACGTTTGCGACTTTAAAAATTTATGGGATTGGGGTGTGGGGGGATCCAATGTAGGGTCACGGGGTCATGACCATCCTAAAAGATTTAATTAAATGAGTTATTTGAAAAAATATATTTTTTATTTTGTATTTATTTTCATTTATATAATTCAAATTCAAAAAATTATCCAAAATATTTTTATTCCAAAACTTAAACAAATCAAAAATTATTTCAATGAATATTATTGTATGCAGGTGATGTATATGTATAGGTTTTTCTCAGAATTTGAGTTTGGGACCACAACTTTGGGTGATCCATAACCCTCGAGTAACACTTTCCAAGCTACGAAACAAACTCCCTCACTACCACATCAGAGGTCTAACTTAGTCTTAACTCCTAACAATCTAAAATAATTCCAGCGTTCTCATGAAAAACCACTGACATGTATAATATGGACTGACCACGTCCATACCCTGCAGAAAATGGGCGTTCTCTTTTGGTGTAAGTGCTAACCACCAACTGAGACAGGGGCGGAACCAGGATTCTTGTGAGGGAGGGGCCCAACTTTGGTTTATAAACGGTATAAGCTGGAAACAGATCAATAGCTCGAAGATACTCGCCACCACTCGCAAATGTCAAATACATAAATTTTACCATTAAGATACGTGTCGATCAGATAAGTGAGCGGCTACCACTCGGAACGAAGAAAGTTGCTCAAAATGCAACTTTTGCCACTCGCGAAAGTCACATGAGATGTTAAATTATTTATTTTGTTTAGTTTGTAAATAATGGAAGCGTAAAACTTCCAAATCACCCATTGTAGTTAGTAAAAATTTGGGAAGACATTTCGAGCAAATTGACGAATTAATCATAAATTGTAACTTTGCAAAATACAGGAATTAAAGGGATACGTACTTTGCCTCTGCTAAGGTCAAGACAGTTTGATTTTTGTTAATATATTATTAAGGCAAGTTAAGGGGATACTTTATGCTGCAAAGTACAGCATGGCAGGAAGGTGATAGGGAAACCAATTAGGGAACGTGTGGAAAGCGACAGAGGTGCTGAATGTCACCCTTAAAGACAGAAAGTGGTAGACTGTCTACATTCACACTATTAAAGAGTCAAACAAAACACCAAGGATCGATGTGGAATGTGATTTTCTTTCCTGTTGTGAACCAAAAATTACTATAATTGCACAATTTCTACTGCAACTGCAACCAGAGTGCCACAAGTTTTTACTATCAAAAATAGAAAATTACTGCATAAAACGAAAAACTTTGCAATCTGTTGAAAGTATGTGACTTTTTTGCGATTACTAGATATATATCCAAAATATTTTCACCTATTCCTTCACGTTGTAGCCCCCCTCCCCCCGTAAAATCTTAACTTCAACTCAAAGATTTTTATCTCCAAGTATGACGATACTGAGTCTAGGTACAACCCGCACTTATAATCACCATCACCAATCAAAGCAGTTTCATTCGTGCTCAATAGCCAAACATGCGGCTTAATTTTAGTAATCTGTGGAAAGCACAACTTCTAACTCTTTACGATCGTCCTCGTAAAATATCCTTAATGTGCAATAAGGGAGACTTGGGGTGGTTATAAAGTATTCCACGTACCTTTCCATCTATTATATACACATACCCATATGCCCCCCTTGCAAAAAGCATAAAGATACAACAAGCCATGCAACACGTTGAACATAAGTGGTTGGATGGCCTGTCGTACTTGCGCTTGTAACCGCTGCTGTTGCCTTCCTGGAGGAGGACAGAGGTATCATGTGTCCATAGAAAACTCTGCGGTTGAAGTAGAAGAAGTAGAAAAATTGCTGCAAAAGTTTTACGACATGCATATAACTCGAAGCGGTTGGGTCCAAGTAAAGACTGATGGAAGAAGGCTGGTCGGGCGGGCTCCCTCCTTACGGATGTGGACAGTTAGAGTTTGGTATGTCGGTACTTACCCTTCTTTCTTAAGCTGTTTACGTCTATGGATGTGTCTCTGCTTTACGACCAATATAAGGAGCTTATCTGGCTTGTTGGTTTAAGCTCTAAGCCAAGAATGGAAAGGTAAATAAGCGTTAAGTGAAATCCTTTTCTAGTTCCTTTTAGGACGACATGAACGCAGTTTGAAGCTGATTTCGAGCGCAAAGAAGATTTTCCCCTTTGACACTTTTCTTGCGTTTTGCACTGAAGGAGTTAAGTAAGTACTTTTCGAGAAGAAAGTTACAGATTGCCTTATGTGTGGAGGGCAAAAAAAAAACGTCCGGATATAATTATGTTTGTCTTTGCAAAACCAGCGACTTTAGATAATTCGTTTTGTTATGATAGAAGATATTGCAGAAGCAACAAATATTTTCGCGACAACTTACTTTGGGAAATTTTTTTTTCTTTTCGTAAAAGCTTCTCCGCTATATATTTGAAAAAAAAAATAGCGTGATGGAAAGCAATGTAGAAAATTTCTTTTACGGATATAAAGGTTAAAGTATAGGCAGGTATTGAGGCAATCCTTTTGTTTATGCTACGGTTGATAACTTTTACACTCATCCGTATCAAGTTTTTAAGATTATTCAATTTTTTGCGAAACATTATGCCTCCATCTCACTATAACCGCCTGCAGCTTGTTGTTTTTGAGGTTTAGAGCTAAGACTAATGGAAAAAAAAGTTTTTAAATAATTATAAATATCAGAAGAATGGAAAAGTGTCTGAATAAAATTACATGGAATAGCTTCGTGGGCCTTATACTAATTATTCTTTAATTAAACGTAGGTTCGCAATTCAGATATTGAAACATATTCATAGTGCTAATTAGTCGAACGCCTCCTACATATCTCTTATTTAAATGAAGGGAGCTGGATAGACACGAATATGTATATGTATCCGAACTTGAACGTCAAAAAATTAAAATTGCATTAATTTCAATTCAATTTCAATTTCAATTTTATTTATTTTTACACTGTGCAATTAGGACAAAGTCCCTTTAAGTTTGCATAATCCAACAATACCAAATAAACTTATAACAATATATAGAGTGTATAGAATGCAACAAAGTAAAGAGCTAATGAAGTAAAAAGCTTAATAATGTACTTAAGGTACCTAATATTAATGTACAACACAAATTAAGTAAAAGCTACTTAAGAGAGTAAAGTATAGTAAAATGCTGAAACAATTAAATTGTGGGATTGAGGAAACTGACATCTGTCCGCTTGAAACGACCAAGCGATGTGATACTTTTTATATGATTAGGTAGAGAATTCCACGCTTGAGCTCCGTGAACTAGCAGTGACGTTTTTCTTTGGGAGATAATATGAACTGGTATTGGTACGAGTTGATGAACTAAATTCAAGTGTCTGATAGAGGTACTCAGGAACTTTATAACGAATGACTTTAAACATAAAGATAAGTGTTCTAAGCTTATAATAGATAAAAAGAGGACACCCAACTAAGCAACTTAAGTAGGGGGATCATATCTACGCAACGAATAGACGAAACGTACGCATGAATTAAATGCTACATTGAGTTTGCGCTTCGACTGTGAGTTTGCTTGGCAATATATAATATCGGAAAAAAAGAATAAGGGTAATACAAGTGTTTTGACGAGCCGCAGTCGAGTTTCAAGTGGAACAAGCTTAGCTGATAACCATAATCTGCGCAGAACAGCATATATCCTACTCACAACATTACTAATATGATCATCCCAGGTAAGTGTTTTATTAAAAGTCAGACCTAAGTTCCTAACTTTGCTACAGTAAGGTATCACTACGGAATCAAGAAGTATGGGAGGAAAATAGGACGTATTAAGCTCATGCCTGTATATTATAATACAGTTCGACTTCCGGGGATTTAAGAGAATCAAATTACTTACTGCCCAATCACTGATATTGCACAGGTCTTCGTTAATTTTGCTTGCAGCATCTTCAATTAAACCAAGGGGAGATCTGAGATATACCTGGACGTCATCAGCATAGAGATGGACCTGAGAGTGAGTTACTACAGAGGGCAAATCGTTTATGAAGCAACTGAAAAGAAGTGGGCCTAGGATAGAGCCCTGAGGAACCCCTGATAATATCAAGAGATAGTCCGATAATGTATTATTTACAAACACTCTTTGCGTTCGTCCGTATAGCTAACTATAAATGACTTTAGCCGCAGAGTGAGAAAAATCAAACCTACGAATCAGTTTCGTTATTAATATGCCAAAGTGAACTGAGTCGAAGGCCTTTGAGAAATCAAGTAAAGTAAGAAAATTAACCAGATTATTATCTATATTCTTACTAAGATCGTCGACAATTTTAACCAGAGCTGTGGTGCAGCTATGTCCTGTCCTGAACCCAGATTGAAATGTGGAAATCAGGTTTTTGGAAGTGAGATAATCATTAATTTGCAAACACATTATGCGTTCCAAACTTTTCGACAATGGAGAGAGTATATGAATTCCTCTGTAGTCATTAACCGAAGAAGGTCGAGAAGTTTTAGGGATAGGAATAACCTTTACGATCTTCCAGCTCTTGGGAAACACAGACTGGTTTAGACACTTATTGTAAATGGCAGTAAGAGCCTCAATGACACATGGTAATATGAGCTTGATAAATCTCAGCGTAATTTCATCCATGCTGATAGCGTTGGACGAGATTGAAGACACAGCCAAAACTACTTCATCCCAAGTTACAGGATGGAATGAAAAACCAGAATCAACTGATGCCTCCTGCAAATAAGTATCAGCATGTAAATTTGAGGAACGAGAGTTCTCACCGGCTACACCAGAGATTCCCATGTTACGCAGATTACTCCACAGGATCTTGGGAGGGAGATCGGCATTTAGTTTGGAGCGGAAGTAAGCACTCTTGGCATTCTTAATTTCCACTTTAACAAAGTTACGTGCTCTGCGATACACATCCCAATTAACGCTTGTCCGTACCTTTTTCCATCTGCAGTAAAGCATATTTCTCTCTGCAATTAACCCTCTAATATAGCCTGTGAACCATGGACAAGATAGTCGATGTTTATATTTACGCTTTAAAGGTACATGTTGCTCATAAAGATTTAGAACTAACTTATTAAAGGCCAAAACCTGATCGTCAATCGACGGAATATTGACAATTTCCTGCCAAGGGCAGTTAGAAGCGTCTTCATGTAAAGCCGGTAAATTGAGATTTTTCCAGTCCCGATAATAAAAAGAAACTCTTTCATTAACCAGGTCGAGTTGAATATCATAGGAAAGAAATACTAAATCGTGATCAGATATACTAGGAAGGGAGAACTGATCATGAAATAAAACTTTGGAAACATCGCTGGAAATGAGCAGATCAAGCAAGGAACTACTATTTTCCCCAAACCTGGTGGGCAGATTATTTACAACTTGCAGGCCAACACTGGATAGATTGTCCACTAGAGTGAGGGATTGACTATTGACGACAAGAAGATTCGTATTCAAATCGCCCGTCAATAAAAAGTGTACATAAGTAGCACTCAACTGGTTCAAGAGATCGAAAAATTCAGTGGTTGAAGAGCCACCTGGAGGTTTATAAACAGATGCTACAAGAACTATCTCCAGACCCAAATTTATTTCAACAAAGATAAACTCAACATCACCCAATGATGAGACGGCTACTGTTCGTGCCTTTAACTCTTCTCTAATAAAAATGCATGTACCACCCCCACGTCTTCCCATTCTGTCATGCCGAAACAAATTATACCCTTGAATTTTCACCAATGAATCGGGGATGTGTTCAGATAGCCAGGTTTCTGAAATACAAAGAGCATGAAGCTTACTTGCTTGTAACATATAACGAAAGTCATCAATTTTGGGGAAGAGGCTACGTGCATTTATATGGCTTATGTGAAATCCATTTACCCGATCACATAATATATTTATTAGAACATAAGAATTCACTGCACAGTTCACGTTGGCGTCCATTAAGGACATGTATGTGGTATGGGGCAAATCGCCAGGTCATTCCTTTCGGACAGCAGCAATCTCAGCCTACAACAGTGCAAAATATAATAAGTTTTCAGCATTTTAGGGTTATACAAATCTATAAGATTAAAAATTAAAAAATTAAGGTTCATAATTTTAAGACAAAAAGAAAAAAAACAAATAATACGATAATTCATGTTAAGATATGTATAATAAATTCAGAAAGAAATAGAAGCTACTACTTTAATTAAACTAAGCGAAACAAAATAAAAAACAATTTTTTGAAAATTAAAGAAAATACCTATGTACATACGTTGCCTCATAATTCAGTCACAAGCAAAGAAAAATACACATATTTACTTAACGCAATCATATGTTTGATGATACAAAATACCTATTCCTGCAAATTACAGATGAAATTTCGTGCAGCTAATGTTAATTATACAGTGAAAGAAAATTTAGCCTCATGCTGCCGCTCATTTAATTCAGCAACAGTATTTTTTGCGAAAGTCAGCTGATCTTGATGACAAATCATTGAAGGGGAATTATTCTTACTCCGCTTGATATAAACCGCACCGTTGTATACAAATGCCCTGACAAGTGAACCATTCTGCACCTTGTCCCTGGCTGCTTTCAACAATTTCCTGCTGTTACTAGTTAAACTCTCATAGATTTTCACTCTAGCTGCTGACGAAAAACCGATATCTTTAAGTAAGAGATGGGCATTTCGTGATATCCTATGGCATAAAAGCTTTTCGTTCTGCCTGGGACGAGAGTTTTACTATTATCGGCACCGTTGAACTGTCGTTTTTTGGTTTCAAACGAAAAACGTGTGAATATGATGATATACTGTGGCCGATTGTTGTAGTGATCTTTGTTAATAGATTTTTAATATTCTCTGTTTTATCATACGGTACACCATGGATAACAATATCTGAAGAGAACACATTGTTATTGATGGAAGTATACTTGTACTGCAACTTTTCAATCTCCAAGTCCAAAGCGGAAATTTTATTTTCAAATTCCTGCTTCATAACACTAAATTTCTCGTCAATCTTTCTTTCTAATTTACCGAAAAATTCACCAATTATAGCCTTCAACGAAACTTCCAACTTAGCTAATAAATCACTCTCCAATTTTTTTACATCAGCCATGATATCACTCTTAGAAATTGATGCCGCTCGATTTTCGCCAGATCTCAGTGCCATAAACAAAAAGAAAAAAACAAAAGAAAACTCCGTAAAGAGTATAATATTAGAACGGCCGAATACAAATTTATGCAGGTTAGAAAACAAAATTACAGAAATTCTGCGCAACACGATTGCAAAGTTAAGCAAACAATGAAACCAAACGAGAAGGCACGAAACACGTCTTTACTCAGCGGCTGAATTACTACTACATTACACCCACGAATACCGAAGAAACTAATTATTTCTAAAATATCGCAAGTGGCATAGAGATAGGTGAACCAATTAAGAAACCGATGAAACTTAACTAATAGCATAAATATCACAAAAACTAGATATCGCATGATATACTAGAGAAGAGTATACAGATTTTTGAATGGGTAGTACATTTCGAAATGGACCACGACATGTTTTAGAGTATACCGCGAGTAAATGTTTCTTAACAGCAGTTTTGTATACATTTGATCGACATCTTCAACACGGTAGATGCGATCAAATATCAATTACTCGATGAATCCATCATTTCTCATGTTGTGCTCCATTTTGGAACGTAGTACGCCATATAAAATGTTTATTCTCTGTTGTGGTATTGCATGTGACATCTAGTTCTTGTGCCATCTATGCTAAGTGTGCCTGGTCGTGGAACTGAATAGTTAGTCTTTCTTCACTTCCTTTGAGATCATAGGACCTCACAACTCTGCTTCAGTTTCTTGTATCATGTACTTTCGCTATACTAAGTAATTAGCATGCAGTACCTATGTAATCATGTAGCAGCCATTTGTCGCTTGCGTAGCATTCTCATTAGTAAGGTAAATATTAATTTAAAAGTTACTTCTGGCAACACCAACACAGATAGCTTCTCTGGCGTTTAGTTGTATCTGAATATAAATTATGTACTTATCGTTGAGTTAGGTTAGAACAGTTAAATTCACTTCTGCATCATCTGCCGCCCAGAACATTTGTTAATTTTGCAATAAAGTATTCAAATTCATCAAAATCATATTTTGTTTCGTTTCTATTCATCACCAAGAAAATATTTACCAAAAGTTACCGCTCATTTCATGGTCCTTCGAGCCGGATCATGAAATGAGTGTTGGTTTTGGTGGATATATTCATATATTGGATATATTGGACATGAATAGAAACTCACTATGATTTTGATGAATCTTAATGCTTTATTGCAATATTACAAACGTTCTTATCGGCATATGATGCAGAAGTGAAGTTAACTCTGTAATAAAGTATTAGGACTTATCAAAATCATAGTGAATTCCTACTTATCATCAAGGAATTATGTGCGAAAAGCTACCGCTCATTTCAAAATATTTTTCTTTTTGGGTTGATTCCTCTTTCTGCAAATACAAATGGTTCTCCACTTCCTTGGGTGGATTCACTGGAAGAGGGTGGTAAAGGAACTAGATAGAGCCGTAGTTAATACGAAAGAGGAAAACTATAGAAAACGAAGGAATAATTAGGTACGGGAAGAGGCAGGTCAAGACCGTGTCGAGATGGCCTATCTAGGATGGTATAACTACCGTGCTTACAAACTAATTTTAAAAGTACCTTGCTAAGAGAAACGAGAAAATTTTTCAAGCTATATTTCATCTTAAAGAAAAAAAACTGTGAGTAGCTTCCGAAGTTGTTTGCACTCTCAGAATATTCAGTCTACTTCCAAAGGATGACGGGGAAACCAAATCTACAATGACCCTATGATTTCAATTTAGATGATGAACTGGAAGATCTTCCTCAGGTTATAATCAATCCTTTGATATTTGTCAGAACGGACTTGTGAACTAAATAGAATATTATCAGTGCTTGTTATAATAATTGTACGCTCAAGGAAGAGGGTTGTTGCCAATCTTCTTATTTATTTGCAACAAAGGACAGGGAGTGCTTTTCTTTTTTAGAAGTTCACCTGCCCTGAACAAACGGTTTGTTTTTTTTACTTTGAAAGACTTTAATTTTCTTTGAATTGAACTTCTTTATTTAATTTTTTTCTTCTTTTTTATCAAACCCTTAATATTAACTTTCTTTTTAAATCCGGAATAAGAGGCCTTACCGTGTTGCTCGGCGGACTCTCCTCTTTACTTTCACTTGCGGCGGAGAGTAGTAAGTAATCCGTCGGGTTCTTATCTTGACGGTTAATGTAGTGCCCTTTGTGGCTATCAGTTATTGTAAGATGACTTTTAACAGCACCTAGGAGTTCTGGCAGATAAATTCAAACCACAGTGCAAAACAAATGTCTGACAAGGTTTTCACAATTAAATTAAAAACACGAACAAAAGCTGATTTCGATTATCTGTGGAGCCAAAACGCGAAAACAGTTACCATATTACTAGATGACATTAACACTTCAAAAAAAAAATACAATAATAAATTCTATTGGAACAAACTTGCAATTGTTTAAAAAAAAAAAAAAAAATTGAGCTAGGCGTTGCTTCAACATAATATACCGGGTGAAATCGACGGTGTCCTCATCCTCTCCCGCAGGCTGTTCCATACGGGAAATTTCCTTTTTTAATCAGCAATTTCCTGAGGGTCAATGACTATTGATATCTTCCGTCGGGGTTTAAATGGAATTGGGATTTCAATTGGTCCAGGTCTATCCTAGTTGTTGGGGAAGCCTATTATTTCAGGCTATATCCCTATGTTGGAGATGCCTATTGCTTCAAGACAATCTCTTTCTAGACTGATTCTTAACGATCCCACCGCTGCCACCAGTTTTTTATGTTGCCAATCTTCTTATTTATTTGCAACAAAGGACAGGGTGTGCTTTTCTTTTTTAGAAGTTCACCTGCCCTGAACACACGTTTTTTTTTTTTACTTGAAAAGACTTTTAATTTTTTTTTGAATTGAACTTCTTTATTTAAATTTTTTTTCATTTTATCAAACCCTTAATATAAACTTTCTTTTTAAATCCGGAATAAGAGGCCCTACCGTTGGTCGGGAGACACTCATATTCACAGCCATAACTCTTAATTAACTACCTGAACTCTCGAACTACCATCTTTTTATCCATTTTCATTTATTTGTTATTTATTATTTATTTTTCTTGATCGAGGCATGTCGATCATCATTCATTTTAGGATGGGAACCTCAAAAGAAGGGAAACGCCCATTCTTATTATTTACACCGTATACAGCACGAAGCGCGCGCCATTGCATTAGTTCTAGCTTCATACGTAGCGATATAGGGGAAAATTTCACCGCACTTATTTACGTAGCGGTCATCGCCCGGCGTATTGCTTATGGTTACTTGCGTCAACGGGTTGACCCACAAAAGCTCGTGAACAATGCACAATAAAGCTGAGGTGGCGCTTTTGGTCTCGTGCTAGTGAAATGGTGTTGCAATGCTAACCACAGCGGGCAGTCAACATAATTCAGCTAGAAATATGACGCTGCACTTTTATTCTGGCGATAATTTGAAGAATGAGTTTTATTTCTTTCAGAATTTCTGATTTAATAAAATTCTAGAGATTACGAAGATAATCTCATCTTATTAAAGATAATTGCAACTCATTACAGGGTTAATACTCCAAACCTGCTTAATAAGTGAGTGTATCTAAAATCTTGTACTTTTTTCTATTCGCCTTAAATTTTCTGGTATCTTTGTTTCATTTCGTTAACAAAGTGACTCAATAGGGTAGTAGGTCTAATTTATTGATATCTTTTGACTATTTTTTTTACAGCAGTGAGGAAAGCTTGATAAGAGCATTAAAACTTTTGGTTATCTTCAACAACAGCTGTAGTCTTGTATTTACTTTGTATTAGTCGAAGTCAATCGAGTATGCCTAATACTGGATTGTGCGTTCGAATCATACCTCGACACGTTCCTACGCTTTTTTCTCCTATAAATTGTCCTTCCGAATTTAACAGCTTTACAGTTTGTCCAACTTAACAGATTAGCATAATGAGTCGCATTGGTCTCTCTGCTAAGGATCTTGCATCTCACTGCCTAAAAGAAAAGAAAAAAAAAGATAGCTAATACGAGGTTTCTAGGTGTAAAAGAGTACATCAGCGTAATATTTATCTATGTTATAACCATACGTGAAATTTCGTAAACCTATTTGATGGCTTTAGACTAGGTTTCGTCCTTCGTCTTGTTTGTCAGGAATGTTCGCCGATAATTCATATTCTAAGCGCAACTCTGATTTCAAAGTCTTGTGCCATATATTACTCCATTCAAGAGTACAGAAGAATGTCCTCTAACTTGAGGGGAGCCAATTTCCACCATCACTTCGACTAAGATGGTGCTAAATCAAAATGTTATCTGTTTTATCACTGAGAATTATGGCAGCAATAGATCATACAGCACCGGTGCAAGATGGTAGAGTGAGTTCACAATTCAATTACAGACTTTCTTTCAGTCTACATCCTAGGAAGTGTGTCGACAACAGGAGCCTGCATATATTTTCTATCGTCCTCTAAGAGAAAACTTTGGACTTTGCTGGTAAACTCTTCACTGCTCTAAGTTACTCTTATAATCTATGAAATTCGCAAAGTTGCTTGCAGATCTTCATGAAAACGTACCTTTCTTAACTTCTGACCAAAACAGTTTATAGGTTCCTTCGGACAAAGGATTCTCCAATTACACTGATAACTTGGTCGTTTACCAACATTTGGAAAATGTTTGTTCCTATTATTGGTACCAAGGAGAAAGCATAATTCGCATTCATGTTTCCGAATCTTTTGCTCATATTTAAGGGGAAACGCTTATTTTATTAATAAGGGTTGTTTCGAAATCTTTGCTTTATTGAACCGCTCAGTGATAGGGGTTCACCTGGTGAGATCATTATATGAAACTGATTCCATTGCAGTGTGTGTTTAAGTTGGAGCCATACTTAACTTGAAAATCCAGCTAATTTCTTAAAGGCACTTAAAATACGTCTATGAGAATAGCAGTAGGTAAGCAACTTCAGCACATCCCGATTTCTTTGCTTTATTGAGAGTATTTTTTTTTTTAAATCGCAATTTTGAAAAAACAAACCAAAACGTCACCATGAAATGCAACAAATTGACATTTTTGTTTTACATTTATTCTCTATCATTACAATGAAAGTGAAAATATTCAAAAAATACCTTAGGCTATAAAAAAAGAAATTAATAAATTCCAAAAAAGTTGTTGCCTATTGAAAATAGTAGCCCACAACCACCCCCCCCCTCCCCACACAGTAACTAACCTAAAGTAATTTATCATATGGTTCACCATAGGAGGAGCACTCTATGTCTACAACCAGGACGTAACAGTACACGATGCATTCCCACTCATATATTGGGGTCCTTACCCTGTAAATGGAGCAAATATGTTCAGACATCAATTATAAACGGGGCAGAACGGGAAGGAGTAACCTAGTATCCGCCCAAAAGGGTTACCACCGGGTACTGCTTGTATTGCTAATTAAGTATTTGGTCCCCGGAAATATGATTTATACATCATCATCCACCCACCCCCCTCTCAACAGTACATATATAGTAAGTTGCTGCCACAGAATTGAATATGAGATATGGAAGTCTCGTTAGCTTCGCACTCCAAAATTAAGGAGGATGGTAGCAATAGCCGTTCTCTCGATGGACGACGGTCTCAAGGGCTATACCCTGATTCTGTGTTTGGTATTTACCCTCTGTTACGGGAATAGTCCTTTCAATACAAGGGGCAAAATCCTGTTTATAAATTGAACATTTTATATATGTTTATATGGAAAAATATTGCGCGGGAGGGTAGTAGGTTTACACTTCTTGTTGTTAGTCTAATTTTACCCCTGGGGTGCCTTTTACGAATATCTATTTACCAAGCATTGCAGCGGATAAAAGCTTCTTTTTTTTTTGTTTTAGAGAAAGGGAAGGAGTTACACTTCCTGTTACGAAAAAAGGAAGTAAAATAAATTTCCAGGATGATGATCATATGATGGGGGGCATTGGTGAATTTTATTAAAATTACATACATATATATATATATACCTAGGGTAAATACATACACGGTTAGGGTGCGGTAATTCATTTATGTTGGAAAATGTTTACGAAGTTCTGCTTCAATCCTGTTTCTTTTTTTTTATTGCACAGGCAAAAGCAGAGCAGCGGCAACCGATGAAAACAAACAATCTGCAAACTGTTTACAAAGCAAAAATTAACTTTTCCAGATAAAGAATTTTCTGAAGAAGGCCTGGATTTTAATTTTAAAGTTCATAACCAAACTGAACTTTAAATTTAGCGTCATCTACCTGGATGTGTGTGTGTGTTTGTGTAGTTATTTGCGAAGTTTTAAATATTTTTGGTTATTCGAAATATTTCGGGAAAGTGAGACTATGTACTGCGATAAAAAATAAATTCAACCATAAGAACCAAAATTGGTTTAAGCTTCTTACGTAAATGTCTTGGGAATTTATATTAGATAATTCTTGAGGTGATGCGATGAAATCTTCTTGGAATGTTAAAATAAAGCTAGTTGTAAAGTAAAAATATATTTACTAAAATCATCACATACCTAGATTATACATACGCACATGAAAGGTCTTCAAAGTACCCAAGAATCACATTGTGTTTGATGGTATTTCGCTCCTGGTACTAAACTGCTGGACCTTTTCCTTAGATGAACATCTACGGAAACTATTCCACCTGTTCTATTCGTCAGGCGTCTTTTGTTCGGAATGAAAACTTGTTCATGTTCCGTCGCGGAACAATTAAAACTAACACTAAACTTACATACTAAAAAACTCACGCACTATTTATAATAACGAATCCCACGATGAGCATCGGCAATAATTCCCGCGATGTCCACTGAGCACCCAAGCAAAAATCTAAAAGAAAAAACAACTGCGGGGTATTTATAAAATCAACAAAATAGTAAAATCTCAGATCATTTACAAATTTAAATGATCTGAGACTTTACCAAAAAACAAATACTCACTTACTAAACAAGGCAAACAATCCCGCGCCACAGTCATGTCTCCACCACCTAAAAAGAAATAGAAGACAAAATCATTAATAAATTGAATAAAATAAACATTAAAAAAAGAATGTAAACACTTACCAGTTTCAATCAGCTGCCACCAACAATTTGACATAATCAAAATGGTGGCCCATAACATAGCAAAGTATTCCGGTTAAAATTATGATGACGCCATTTTTTGGGCCAAAATGGATAATTCTTGGACCAAATACATGAAAAATCACACGATGACGCCATTTGTGGACCAAATACGTAAAAATTAACGCAAAGACGCGGGCGTCATTGGCAACGCCACCGGCAGACACAATCTCCATTGTGTTTCTGCCTATAAATAGCGAGCGATTGGAAAGATGAAATCACTTGCGATTTGACCAAGCGACAAGACAGATCGGTGGCTCTGAAACCAAAATTAAGTCTTGATTAACAAAACCAAGGGAAGTATTTCTGACTCCCATTTATACTAATATTTTTATATAAACATTAATAATATTTCAGCACCATATACTGGGAGTTTTCTGAACCCAGCTACAATCCGTCTGAGCAGTTCATTGACGCTCATTCTACCAACCAAACCTCGGTTATTCAAAAATTAATAATTATTTCTTTCTATTACAGATCAAGAAATAATAACCAGTAAAAGTTTACTTACACGACACAAAGGTGGATTACGTAAAACGCTTAGAGTTAGTACTTATAGTCAATTTATATTAAGAAAAACAAGTGAATTAATGAAATTGAATTTTTTAGGTTAAGAATATTTTGTGATGAAATAAACAGGGAATATTTTGTTATTTGAAAAAACATCCTGTCTTATCATTTCGAAACCGGCACCTGCCCCCTTTTTTATGCTAAGCCCATATTGGGACTTAACATTGGTCCTTCGAGCGGATAAGACAGGAGGATTTTCAAAATGGCGGATATCGCTAGTTTAACATTATCACTGATAGCTCTTAACGATCAAATAAAAAAAGCTGCCATAAATCACACCAAAGCAAATAGTGATACAAAGGCAGGCAAGAAATACTATGCAGCACGCATAGACTCATTAGAAAAAACTCTGGAAATCGTTCACAGATCTGCATGTAGCAATCTGGTCGACTAAAGATGGCGCTCAAAGCGAGTATGCCAAAGGACAACTATATGAGGAAACCGAACTCATATATATAAATCTCCTATCCACTCTACTAGAGGAATTAGAGGAGTCTTTCCCAACACTACCTCCATACACAAATACAAATGAACCCAGAATTCAGTCAGTACGACTTTCAAAGCCGGAAACGCGGCTTCCACCAATACATATACCGACATTTGACGGTAATTACAAATCATGGCGGACGTTCCATGATTTGTTCAATTCATTAATTCACACAGACCTAAATATATCCAAGGTCCAAAAGCTACACTACCTCAAACTCAGCGTCACTGGCGAAGCTGAACGATTATTACGTCAGTTTGAAGTGACAGAAGCAAATTACGTAAAGGCATGGGAGCTACTACAAAAACGATATAACAACAAGCGGGCTCAAGTTAACACACACTTAAAAAACGTTACTAAATCAGACACCAATAAGACAGAGTCTGCCAATGCCATTCGCTCTCTCTTAGACCAGACAGAAGAGAGCTTACACGAGCTCAAATATTTAGAGCTACCCATTGAGCAATGGGATGCAATACTAATTTACAACTTGGTTCAACGCCTTCCATCAGAAACGCATCAGTTATGGGAGCAAGACCAAGGCAGCAAAACTGACATACCGACATATGCCGATCTGTCAACTTTCCTAGAGTCACGTTTCCGTACTCTAGAATCCCTTCAAGTGTGTCAGAACTTGAAACCATTAGATTGTGGACGACAAGCAAGGTCTCCTAATCAGCTAGAAATCGTCGTGGTTACAAAACCACAACTACAAATGACCACCCGTCATCAACAAAACATACGCACAAAGGCGCATATGCATTTATGAACAAATCTTATACATGCGTCAAGTGTAAACAGAATCACACGCTGTTCCACTGCCCAGCGTTCAAAAAATTAACTCCAACATCAAGGCTGCAATTTGTGCAACAGTTTAAACTTTGCAAAAATTGTCTCGCCTCAGGACACAGCATCAATAATTGTCCCAGCCACAAAACCTGCTTCCTGTGTCACAAGCGACACAACACATTACTACACGTAAACCAATCTCTTGAAACAAAAAACGAGATAACAAACATTGACCAAAGGCAAGCAGAAATGAAGCTTAACCAACCTAGTGGCAGTAATGAGCCAACATCACTTTCACAACGAATGTCAACCGTGCATTGTTGTCAACAGCTCTCGTTCACATTGAGGGGCCGAACGGACAAAAACACGAAATGAGAGCACTGATAGATTCAGGCTCTCAAATTTCATTCATAACAGAAGCGGCAAGTAGACGAATGAGGCTCCCGACAAACCCTATCAAAATCAAGGTAACAGGGTTAGGCAAAACACAAAACATCTTCCATAAAGGCACAAACGTCATTCAAATTAAGGTCACTCCACACAAGCTTCGAAACAACTATAGAAGCATTCATACTAAAACAGATAACAGATTTCATAGAAAAAGTGACAGCACCGATAGTATTAACGCGCTCACGGTACAAGTGACAGACAATGACAAGTTGAGTCAACAACTAAGGAAATTCTGGGAATTAGAGGAAATTCCACAAAGAGTGATCCATCCCGATGATCAATCATGTGAGGAAAAATACAAAAACTCACATCGACGTTTAAGCCATGGAGCTTACCTAGTTAAACTACCCTTCAAAAACGAAAACGGACCAGAACTAGGGCAGACGAGACCCATGGCAATAAAACAGTTTCTTCAGCTAGAACAACGTTTGAAAAAACATCCAGAAATGTGTGCCGAATACAAGGCATGCATAAAGGAATATCAACGATTGGGACACATGAAAGAAATCCCGCCAAGTCAAATAAAAACTGAACAGAGCATGGCCAGAGCAAACCAAATCCAGCACTATTATTTACCTCATCATGCAGTCACCAAAGAAAGCTCCACACAAAGATGCGAGTAGTGTTCAACGCATCAGCCAGGTCATCCAACGGTCAGTCATTAAACCAGCAAATGAAACCAGCAAATGTTAGTAGGCCCAACAATACAACCCACATTGTGGGCCATCATTCTACAATGGCGGCTATATAAGTATGTACTGACAGCCGACATTGAGAAAATGTACAGGATGATACACATGCATCCAAACCATCAAGAATACCAAAGGATTATATGGAGGGATAGCCCAGACGAGCCATTAAAGGATTTTCGTTTGACAACTGTCACATTTGGAACAGCAGCAGCTCCATATCTGGCTATTCGAACACTCCATCAGCTGGCCAACGATGAAGAGCACAGTTTTCCACTCGCTGCCAAAAGTATAAAAACAGAATTCTACGTGGATGACCTACTAACTGGAGCACACGATATCAATACAGGCTTATCACTGCAAAGGGAACTCATCAGTACTCTAAGCAAAGGAGGGTTTAACCTCAGGAAGTGGACAGCAAATAGTCCAGAATTATTAGCGAACATTCCGATAACAGATCAAGAAGTCAAACCCATCCTAAATCTATCAGAAAAAAATACGATAAAACTCTCGGCCTACAATGGGATCCCATGACAGATGAATTTAGCTTCACTATTAAGCCAACAGTAGCACAAGACAGCTACACCAAACGAAGCATTCTGTCAGAGACAGCTGCTTTATTTGACCCACTAGGATGGCTAGCCCCATGCGTGATACTTGCGAAAAACTTCATTCAAAGGCTATGGCTAGGTGGATATGCTTGGGACGAACCATTACCACACCATATTAATTCAAGAGTGGACGAAATATCAAAGGGGACTCAGCTACATGGATTCTGTGACGCGTCCAACAAAGGCCTACGCTAGCGTCGTCTTCATGCGAATCATCGATGAAAACGACTCGGTCAAGACACAGCTGCTGACATCCAAAACGCGAGTCGCTCCCACAAAGACAACATCACTCTCCAAATTGGAATTGTGTGGAGCTCTCATTTTATCACGCCTTCTAAAACAGATCCAACACGACATGAAACTACAAGATATAGCAACCATCGCATGGTGTGATTCTGAGATCACGTTGGCGTGGATACAAAGCCATCCGACGCGATGGAAAACATTAGTCGCTAATAGAGTGGCAGAAAATCCAAGAGAACATCCAGCCACAGCTATGGCGTTTTGTGCCATCAAAGGGATAATCCCGCAGATGTCGCCACTCGAGGTTTATACCCCACCGAGCTCAGTAACTACGAGCTCTGGTGGAACGGCCCCTCTTGGCTTCAGCAACATGCTGACAGGTGGCCACAACAACACATAACGAACAAGTGTCTTGAACTTGAGTCGCGAAAAGTCAAGGCTCTGATTTGCACACATAACCATATCGACTGGTTAAACAAGTACTCATCATTTCCCAAACTCATACGCATCATTGCATATTGTAGAAGATTCTACTTCAAATTGTCAGACAACCTCAACAAATCACAAGAATGGATATCTAACATGTGATGAACTTCGACAGGCAGAAGCAAAAATTATCACACTAATCCAAAAGCAAACATTTGCTGACGAATATGAAAGTTTAGTCAAACAGAAGCCAATTCCAACCAAAAGTCGATTATTAAGCTTAGACCCATTTTTGGACACCAATCAAATCATTCGAGTAGGTGGCAGACTTGAAAATGCCATCCTAACTTACGATCAAAAACACCCCATGATTCTACCTAACAATCATCACGTGTCCAAAATAATCATCGATACATCCATTTATACACGTTGCACGGAGGTACACAACTTGTGCTCAACACCTTAAGAAATAAGTATTGGCTAATAAATGCCAGAAACACTATCCGACAACGAATTTACCAGTGCATAACATGTTTTCGAACTAAGCAAAAACATCAAATCAATTAATGGGGAATTTACCCTCCCCAAGAACAACGCCATCTATGGCATTCGAACACACGGGAGTAGACTATGCGGGTCCAATCGACATCAAAACATCAAAAATACGAAATGCCAAAATCGCAAAGGCATATCTCAGTATATTTGTATGTATGAGATTGTGACAGAACTCACAACAACAGCATTTCTCGCAGCACTCAAACGCTTTACCAGTAGAAGAGGACTATGCAGACACTTATACTCCGATTGTGGTACAAACTTCATCGGAGCTAGCAAAGAACTGTCATGCCAGTTGCAAAAACTGTCATGTCAGCTCCCACATGACATCTCCAATGACATCACATTGACAGGAATAACTTGGCACTTCAATCCACCAGCGGCTCCTCACTTCGGAGGGCTGTGGGAGGCCGGCGTGAAATCAATAAAAACGCATCTAAAGAGAACACTACAGAATACGACACTCACATACGAAGAACTATCTACGGTCTTATGCCAGATAGAAGCATGTGTAAACTCTCGACCATTGACACCACTCTCAAATGACCCTAATGACTACAACGTGCTGACCACCCGGTCATTTCTTGACAGGCCGGAATATCAAAGCTGTTCAGAGCCATCTATATTAGAAAATTGCAATCTACTTAAACGATGGCAATACGCACAAATTTTGACAGAACAGTTTTGGAAGAAATGGTCTATCGAATACATCCACAATATGCAAACAACGCACAAAATGGAGACATACGAAAACCAATTTAAGGATTAATGACTTGGTCTTAATTCATAACCAACATTGCCCACCAACGAAATGGTTACTAGGAAGAATCACAAAGATCCATACAGCGGCAGACAAACTCGTTAGAGTCGCCAAAGTTTAAAACGGCATCCCAAGAATATTGTCGTCCAATCACGAAATTATTTAGATTACCAATAGCAGAAGACCCAAAAAAACAGCAACAAAAGCCAGGAGTAATTTACTATTTTGTTGCCCACACGTCACAACAGAAGAAAAATTACAGCGCCATCTATTTGAATCATGGTAAAATAAAGTGCCGATAATACAGTGCACTAGCAACAAAACCAAGCCAACTTCATCACAAACTCAATGCGCCAAAAAATTGACAAACCTCGCACGAAATCAGAAGCAGCAACACACCACATTCTTCATTTTTTAGTTTTTCATTTATTTTTTTTATTATTTTGCAATTATCTATTTTCATTTTTATTTCTACTAACAAATTTGTAAGTTTTATCGCTTAATTTTTATTTTTTTATTTATTTTTTTTCCTTTCTTTGCACAACTTACAATTTGCTGCTTGGTATCATTTAATTATTTTTTTTATTTTTTGTCTTTATCATAATCGTTAGACAATGAATTGCCTTCCGGATTTAGACGACTGCTTAGATATCGACGACGTGCCGGAGCTTGAAAGTTCTTTGAAGGACAAGCTCCGTTTAACCGATATGCCCAGGCGCCCGAAAACATACGTACCGCCCTTCGAAGCCTTACAAGCACGCCCAAAAATAAGAAATCTGGCTGATGAAATATCGACCAGAAAACCGACAAGGCCAGCCAGACCTCCTACAGGGGCAAGAAAACAAAGTCTTCAAAAGGCGGAACGGCCTCTTGAACCTGTGGCTGGCACGACATCACACAATAACACGAACCGCAAAAGGTCAGCACTGACGGCCTTTGCCACAACAACAACGGCGGCAGCGACAACGCTTCATGACACGCCACACGACATACCACCCAAAAGGCCAGCATTGATGGCTCCATTTACGGCACCAGTTGATGCAACACAAAAAGAGGCTGCCTTAATGCCTCAAAGGCGACACCCGACTCCAGCAACACCAAGAGCATTCACAAAGCCGCCAGCCAATTTTGTGGTCGATCCTCGGCTGTGGGAGCAGATCCAGCATCAAAATATCCCATGGCTAAAAATCATGGCAGCTAAAAAGTGCTATCGAATTCCAACGGAGGACGGGGGATACACTTCGTTTCCTAAAATTGGCAACAGGAAAAATCAGGGTTCGTTTACAAATAAAAGACAGTAACGTAAGTTGCACACAATTTATTTACTAATTTATTCTTGCTAACAAAAACCATAACTTCTCTCTTTTCGAGAGGCGGGAGGATGTTCCGTCGCGGAACAATTAAAACTAACACTAAACTTACATACTAAAAAACTCACGCACTATTTATAATAACGAATCCCACGATGAGCATCGGCAATAATTCCCGCGATGTCCCACTGAGCACCCAAGCAAAAATCTAAAAGAAAAAAACAACTGCGGGTATTTATAAAATCAACAAAATAGTAAAATCTCAGATCATTTACAAATTTAAATGATCTGAGGACTTTACCAAAAAACAAATACTCACTTACTAAACAAGGCAAACAATCCGCGCCACAGTCATGTCTCCACCACCTAAAAAGAAATAGAAGACAAAATCATTAATAAAATGAATAAAATAAACATTAAAAAAGAATGTAAACACTTACCAGTTTCAATCCGCTGCCACCAACAATTTGAGATAATCAAAATGGTGGCCCATAACATAGCAAAGTATTCCGGTTAAAATTATGATGACGCCATTTTTGGGCCAAAATGGATAATTCTTGGACCAAATACATGAAAAATCACACGATGACGCCATTTGTGGACCAAATACGTAAAAATTAACGCAAAGACGTGGGCGCCATTGGCAACGCCACCGGCAGACACAATCTCCATTGTTGTTTCTGCCTATAAATAGCCAGCGATTGGAAAGATGAAATCACTTGCGATTTGACCAAGCGACAAGACAGATCGGTGGCTCTGAAACCAAAATTAAGTCTTGATTAACAAAACCAAGGGAAGTATTTCTGACTCCCATTTATACTAATATTTTTATATAAACATTAATAATATTTCAGCACCATATACTGGGAGTTTTCTGAACCCAGCTACAATCCGTCCTGAGCAGTTCACTGACGCTCATTCTACCAACCAAACCTCGGTTATTCAAAAATTAATAATTATTTCTTTCTATTACAGATCAAGAAATAATAACCAGTAAAAGTTTACTTACACGACACAAAGGTGGATTACGTAAAACGCTTAGAGTTAGTACTTATAGTCAATTTATATTAAGAAAAACAAGTGAATTAATGAAATTGAATTTTTTAGGTTAAGAATATTTTGTGATGAAATAAACAGGGAATATTTTGTTATTTGAAAAAACATCCTGTCTTATCATTTCGAAACCGGCACCTGCCCCCTTTTTTATGCTAAGCCCATATTGGGACTTAACAGTTCATGTTCAGCCTATACAAAAAAAAACGAGAGACAAGCGTTTCATTAAACTATAAACCAATTGCCTTTACTTCGATTCTTTCCATAGTTTTCGAAATATCATCAACACCCAGTTTGATCTGACTGTTTTATAATCAAATACCGGTGTACCGCAAGGTTGTGCTCCCTCTCCTACTCTTTTTATAATTTTTTATTAATGACCTGATAGCTCTCACTTGCAACCCGTTTTGCAAACGACAGCACTCTTAGTTTTGTGTACTCGTTTGATGGTTTAAGTGACACTCGTGATAATGGAGCAGAGCGAATCTATTTTGTTTGCTTCCAAAACGATATGTTGTCATCATGTTGCTAACCTTCGATTGCATATCCGTCAATGGAGTAGACATCCCGAACCGTCCATTCCTATTAAGCATTGAAATAACAAATTATCTTAGTTAGTTCGATCACATTTTTGGTATTACCAAAAATGCATTGAAATGTCTGGACTTTTTGCAAAGATGCAAGAAATATTTTATTCCTTCAGATTTGTCGTAAAATCCACAAGTCTAATATTAGGCCTAAATTAGAATATAATTCCCATATGTGGGTAGGGACTGGACACACTGTATTGCCCGCTTTAAAGAATGTCCAAGAGAAGGCCTTTCGGTTTATTAACGATAACATACCAATAGCAACTATTGATTTCGTGGGGCACGGAATGTAACGTCGAATGTCTATCTTTATTTGATCGCTACTTCTTTTGCTGTTGCTCTGATGAAATCTCTAGCCTTATCCTTATGAGTACCACACCAGCTGTAACCCGAGCTCCCCCTACAACCTTGAAGTCAAATTCGGCAAGTACCATGAAATTCCGCGTGTAGTGTATAAGACGAACAATACGAATGTAGAACGTTTTACCATCTCTTCCCCCCCCCCCCCCCAATATGTGTTTATGGGCCAAGCAAAATGCACACCATGACATCTTTGAGTCAACTCAATAATGTTTAGATCTCTATCCCCCTTCCCTTCCATTCAGATTTATGTTACGCATGTTTATATTGCGATATAAATTTTTCGCATTCTCGGAAATGGGTCCAGAAAAATGATCTTCGAAGAAAGGAAAAAGTTGAGAATGACTATCAAAACTAATGATTTTGTTTAGCATATAAATGTACTGAGCTCTCTTCCATAGAATAAGTGAATAGTAGAAATGTGTACAAATGTTACTGCTGTGCGTTTATTGACATGAGTAAGATAGAATTTAAAAGAGACTAGCATGCTTGAATTGAGTGTAGTAAGCATGAAATATTTTGGACCTATCTATGTAACATAAATTGAAAGAAAATATCATTTTCATAAAGAATAAATTGAAAATGGACCAAGTGTACTCCCTAAGGTACAAAAAATTTATTTTATCATAGAAGAAGTAGTACCCCGGAAGAAGACTCGCTGCCATAGGTTGATCAATCAAGCAGAAGAGAAAATCACCAGTATTTGTCGACCTGGATTCTATGATTGATTTCTACCGAAAGATTTCCTCACATCGGTAAAATATAGTTGAATTGCTTTATAGCTGGAATACAGAAGTTCAGAAAATCTAGCAAGTTTATTCTAGTACATTTACAATATGAAGATATGTTAAAAAGAATGAAACAACACTGTGCAATGAAAACTATAACACTCAAAGAGTTTCGAAACACAACTCAAGCTAGAATTTGAGTTTTCCTTATATTCAACTAGATTTGCTGATAGCGTTAAGTTATGTGCTGACAATAGGTACTCAGTTTTAAATAGTATTTCAAAAATAATACTAGACAAAGTCTCTATACAATTCTTAATATATTTTATCTGCTCCCTACAAAGTAGCATCACCAAATCCCCTATGCAAGAAAAACTTACTTCCACAAGTTTTATCGAAAGCTAAATCGTTCTGATTTCTGTTCAAATGCCAACCCCTGAAAAGTCACTTGTTGTTAGCAAATAAAAGTCTGAAATGAGAATTGAGAATATTTCTTTACAAAAATTGCATAAAATTTCCACACTAAAAATCCCGGCAATGCATTTCTCTGTGTATATGTCGTGTGTGTGTGCGGAAAACTTTTCTTCTTTCGATAGCTGAAAACAGTAAAAAAAAAGGATAAACTGCCACCACTACCACCACCACTTTCATTCCTTGCCAACAGCCTGATATCAGAGAAAAATTTAAAGATAACAAAATCAAAAAAACAAAAATAAAAAACTGCCAAAACTTTACTGGCAACAAGAGCAATTTCGGGGTGAAATTTGTATGCAAACTGCAGACAATTTATGATAGTTTCGATTTTTCATTTTGATACTGAACACCCTCCCCACTACCCATATTAGACGAGCCAACAGAACACCCCCGCAACAACTTCTTTTGCCAGATGAAATTTGCTAGAAGTGCTTGATATCTTCAGACCTTTTCGGTTTCTCTTCAAGGCGCATCAGAATACGACGATACACCGATCGTAACACTACACCCCCCTCCCCTCGTCAAGCGTTCCAAAGTCCCGACATAGTGTTGTGTTTGAGTCGTCCTAGTCGTAAAAAAAAGGACGAGATTGACGAAGCAGTAGGAGTCAAGGGAGATGAGGGGAGGCGGGGTAGATTTTGGAGGAAGGGGGGATGTACATTAAGAGAGTTCTTTCTGTAAAACCGAACTCTGCACGGAATGCATATAAATTTTTCCATTCTGGTTGTATCATTCGTCGGCAAAAGGATTTCAGTATCGTCGGAACTTTATAAGCTTGTCAGTTCTTTTGAATGGCATAAATTATGTCTAATGATACCAGCAGACTTGAGCCACCTCCCTGAAAGTCATTTTTATATAAGCGGCGAGAAAAGAATGCAAAGCGAACTTCCCTGGTGGAGTAAGTGTCATAATTCATACTTTGGTGGTGGAACAGAAGGATTTGCTTCTGATTTAAGCGCTGACTGTAACTTTTTGTTTTTTTTTTTTTACAAATTTCACCAAGGACGAAGGCATGTGTAGAAGGAAAGGTGCAGAGAAAGAATCTAATTTTTCCAGAGTTACTACCATGGAATATCCAATAGCAGATGTTCCCTTCTTACCGATTTCATTTGACAGTAAAATAAACAGAGAAAGATAGATAGATAGACAGAGGGAGAGAGATGTAGAGAGGGAGAGATGGAGAGAGAGAGATAGAGAGAGGGAGAGAGAAGGAGAGAGATGAAGACAGAAGGAGACAGAGATCAAAACTATAATCATGATATCCTATTTGAATTCCAATTGTAAAAACTAAAACAAAACCGGACACATTTCTCCCAAAGGACTCCAATTTCATAGCCGGAAAGAATGTCTCGGACATGGTTAAATTGATCAAAAGCTTCTCTATGTCCTCTTTGAATATAATTGCTTTGTTAGCATCACCTAAAATCTCTTTATCCTGGTCAGACAGGAAGTGTGTGGCGATTGTACTTTAGTCCTGACTATCGAACATATTTTTCTGCCAATGGAACATGTTACCACTTTTATTAACAGGAAATCGATAATTTACCAATGTCCTCTGTTCTTCGGGTCAGGCTGATATCCTTTTACCGTCCATAGAAATTGAAACGAAAAATGTGTGGGTGTTCTGAGGGAGGAAGGGCTTGTAGAAATAAATAGAAAACTCTCGAGCAATTTAGTTGTGTGTGGGAGTTGTGTTCCCAGAAGTCCTTGTTTTTGTTTTTCGTTGTTGTTGTTGTTTTTGTTTTATATTATTTTGTTGTTTTTATCATCACCATTGGTGGTAAAGTCCCTACTGGCATCATTTATTTCAATCCTTTCTTTATGCAGCTTCAGAACGGTACACAGATAAAAATACTATTGACAGCTATTGTGACATAGAAGCAAGATAGATAGCTTAGCAAGGACAAAAATCCACTTTGAATAATGTCAATTGTGAATGCAGTGGAAATAAGCTCGGGCGGCTGGATAAAGTCACTTGTCGATTTCCCTGCTCACATTTGCCAGCGTTATAGGTATAAATTTCCTTTAAGGCATTTGGGATTTCACATTTATGTCAATTTGCAAAAACAAATCTAATCCACCGAGCGGACGGGACGGCTCGCGATATGAGGAATAAGTTGAGATATACATATAGTGGTAGATGTTGAAGATAGTTCTTCGCTATTTAGGGGGAGAGGGTAAATATACAAATGGCAAGAGTAATTCAAAACATGGATTGGAGGTTGAGATATTTCTATTAAAAGAGAGCAGAGGGATTTCTTTGAGTGATAGCTACATGTAACTTAGATATACCCCAGGTAAATAGATTTTCTTTGTACCGGATCTTATCCTCAAAGTGGACTGCTAGGTCTGGGAAAATATTAAGAGTCCTAAGCTCTAAGTATTGTAACGCAGGTATTTTGGTGCACATTTCTTTCGTTGGATGACAAATTTGTTTAAATAGCTTTAAGTCTTAATTTATTTAATCGAATCGATAATTAGTCTTATAACTATCAGAGCAGTTACAGATTTTGAGTAATGAAAAACTGGGTTACATGAGGTAACGAAAGAATATTTCCCAATTCTGGTGTAAGAGCGGTGGGCTAAGAGATTCATATAAAGCCTACAGTATAAACATGGAAGATCAATCTCAGCAAAAGTTACACGTCGATAGTATCTAGATATTATCGAGGAAATCTCTAAACTGGTAATGGAAACCGATATCATGTCGGCGAGACTCTTGTCCATCAAACTATTTAATTTATATAGTCGGAGATGACGAATAATTCTAGCATTTTTCGGCTATAATTATAATGTCATCCCTATTCTGCGAGAGTGCTGGTAGCAATTAAATTTATTGTACCTTATGCAGTGAAATCGGAGCATTTCTGGGTAATTAGGTTGATTGAATTTGGTCAGTTTGATGTGGGTACAGTTGTGAGGATTATAATAATATAGTCTTCAATTCAGAGGTATTTGAGGGATTTACAAATAAGAAAGACGGCAGAAGCTATATTGACCTTTCTAAGTCTATGAATCGAATGCTTTTCTTATCCATACTTCAACTCTGATCAATAATAGAGCAGAAGTATTTGAGTTCTTTTTTGTCTCACAATTCATCTTTCTATTTTAAAAGTCGAGGAGGGACTTCCTAAAATGTTGTTTTTTTTTTATTATGGATGTCTCTTTAACGGAGTTTTAATGGCTCCTCATTCCAGCAATTGTTAATTCCTAAGAATACCTCTCCATTTAAAAGGTTGCATGGATGTGTAAAATATGACGGCGATGGAAAGACTCTGTCCTTTCAGTTAGCATCCCTGTTGGTAACGCGTTCCCTTTAATGACTTATCAAGGATGTGTATGGATGAAGTGCAGATCGATATAATTTTGCCATTGTTAT